>VWZZ01006771.1:648988-718775 GCA_013399095.1 Psophia crepitans
CGGCCCCGGGGAGGGGCGAAGGGGCCGCCAGCCCCGAGTTGGCGGCTGACGACGATCCGCCCCGCCGCCGAGGGCCCCGGCCCGGCCCCCTCTTGCTGCAGCGGGGTAGCGAGGGACACCTGCCCCGCCCCGGCAGGCACAGGTTAACCGACAGAGGTTTATGCGTCCAGTTGGTCCCGGACCTGCAAGAAACACCACGCGCTGAGCTAATTACCACAGGATACCTTTTAACAACACCACCCCGCGAGGTCTTTTGCATCCCTTTCCGTAACTATAATCCGTCCGTCCGTCCCCCGTCCTAAATGTCACCTCGAGTGCAACGCGGTCGCCACCAGCCTCCCTCCCCACGGCCACGGCAACGCTGGGTCCTCTCTGGAGCGGGTGGGACCCGCGGGCTCAGCATGCCTCTGTCTGAGCTTAGCATCCTTTCGCATTGCAGCGGATGCTATTGGGGTCTCGCATCCTTTCGCATTGCAGCGGATGCTATTGGGGTCTCACAGGGTTTGCGCAGTAGCTGGCCGACCAATTTGGACACACAGTGAAGAGGGGCATGTGAGAACTCTTCCCTTAACGTTTGAAATGAAAAGGTATGTGTAGCCGAAGCTAAACTTATTTTTACTGACGTTCCAGTGGGCCACCCTCAAGCACTCCTCCTTCTACATCTGTGGCTGATGACCAAATACCGCTCTGAAACAACAAATCACACCATTTTATTTGGTGAAAATTCGGGGCTGGGAAGAGTGGTAACAAAAGAAACCCACACAATGGGTGTGCCACTTTCCAGGAGTGAGCAGCCTTGGAAAACAAACAGCACACAATCTGTCAGAAGGTCTTGCACTGAAATGTTTGATGGCTGCTGAAGGAGCATTCCCAAAGTTTTATTTGTTTACCTTTACACCTTCTCTGCCCAGAACGCCTGAGGGATCACCTTCAGCTTCCCCTGACACTGGACAGAAACACTTCCGCTGCTGCCCGACCTGTGAACAACATTACCGCACCACACACAGCATGTGGCAGAGAAGGGGACAACCTCAAACTGGTAAAGGTGCACAAGAGAGCAGATGCTTTCAACACTTTAGGCGGTAAAAGCCTAACGGCTAACTCTGGTACACCTAGACATGCACCATGCACGTCTTCAAAGATGAAGTCAATATTAAAAGCACCGTCACCTTCGACCCCAGTGAGGACCGGCACTGGTCTGGGAGAAAGCTGTGGCAAGAGCTTAGTATCTGTATATTTAAGACTTCCATACAAATCTAGGTCTGCGAATTAGACACAAGCCACATCAGCTTTCTGGAGAAGCAGCAGACACTCACAGGTTAGTAGAAGGATATCAGACATTTCACAGGGATGCCTAACAGATCCTGACCTTTCTCAGCAGGAGGCAGGGGCCTTTCCGATCTTAAAAACAAGAGCAGCGGGCAGCTGCAGCCTCAGAAAGCGGTGGCATGGAGTAGAGACGCAGAGGTCAGTCGAGAAGTGGCTCCGCTTCAGTACACTGAACTGTTCAATATTTGCTCCTGTCAGCAGGCTGGCTGGAAGAAGTGCATTAGTAACGCTTCTGCCCATTGCCTCAGCACAAGCCTGTTCCGCTGCGCCAGAGTCACGCCAGGCACAGCACAGGGCCCCTTTTTAGGAAAGTCAGCAATGCTGATAAAGCACTCTGCCATCACAGATCTGGGCTGCTCTTATCTGTAGCAATTAAATGCATATCTTGATGACTTCCTGTTAAATTAAATGTGCCATATGTGCTGTTAAGCAACTAAAACCATGAGAGAAAGATCTTACTCTGATACATAAAACTGCTTCAGTATAAAACAAAAGCACCTTGTACTGTTTCACAATTTGACAATAAATCAAATTGCCTCTTCCTGGCCAGCCTTGTTTTATACACACACAATTATTCATAGTTTATTACACTTCTATAAACTGAGTGTTACCATCAGGATGCCAATAAAAAAAATTAATTTTCCACATTTAACTAAGGACCCATCTACATTGGGAAGGAGTCAGGGCTCTCCAGAGCTGCTTGCTGAATAAACAGAAGTGGAATAACTCAAATAGCTGCTGTACTCTGAATTTATACCCTAGCTATTTTGCTGGAACTTCCATGGGACTTGTCTGTATAAACGAGCTTAAAAGTACCAAGATCCTCCAGAAAGAATTCACTAACAAAAAGAGATGCCGTAATAACCAGAAAGATTAATTTATGAATTAGCATCAGTGAAGAAAGCTAGTTCACGGCATCATGCTAAAATCAACCTGATGCCCTGAGAGAACAATAAAGTTACACAGGGCTCCCTGGGCCATCAGCACCTTCAGATCCACATTCTGTTTCTGCTTTCTTTTTGAGTCCTCTCAGTGGAGTATCAGTTTTCTCCTCTCCTTCCTTGTCTGCCTCTTCAACATTGCCAAAAGCATCATGACTAAGAAGAGGTACCCGAGCTCACGTTTCCCTGCACACCCACTGGCATGCAACTTCAACACCCATTAAAAGGAGATCAACAATGAAAAAAATGCAGCTGGTGGACTTTCACTAGCACTGCTGGTTTCCCAGGGTTTTAATTATTTCTGGAGCAGCTGCAGATATGGCAATAAAAGCTTTTAACACTGAGAAATGTCAAAGAGAGTGAAATTTTAAAAAGTAGTTCAGGGCACAGTGGCCAACCATCGGTAAGAGCAGTGGTAGCTGCTGCTCAAACAGAGGGAATTTGCCTCATAGTGCACATCACCCTACTTCACTTTGCATTGTCTCAATGGGCCCTTTGAATCCCTCACCCTGCTAAATGAGCACGTAACTCCTTAATTCTTCACCTCCCCTGTTCATGGGTATGGACCACAAGCGATGTATTTGTGGTACAAAGTAGGCAGACAAAAGCTGCCAGAAAACTGCAATCTGATTTCCAAACAATTCCATTTCCTTCTGACAGATGTTTACATTAAAGTCAGCTCGGAATTCCTACCCTCCCCCTGCCCTCTTACACCCTTTTTAACTTGCTTAATTCAAGTTGGGTTATCACATATAAAATCTGTGATTATCAAACATTTTGGTTTGGATTTGTTTGTGCTTGTTGAATTTGTTCTCTCACATTAAACACAGAAAAAACCTCTTCTGCAAGTTTCATACAATCTTCCATTCCTATTGCTCAGAAAGGCCAAACTCACCTGTTGGCAGCAACAATGCACAGTGGCTATTCATGGTACCACCAAACATACACCCCCCTCTCTCAGGGCAGGCACAGCATCCTCTCCACTGACTGCATGCTCCTTAGTGTATTGTGAATACTTCAGTAAAACAGACAACTAATAACAATAAAAGTAATAAAGCCTCCTAAAATATCAACACACAGCACCACACTTCAGCACCTACGCCAACGCAACACCTGCGTTCAAACTATTTGATCTGGAGATTTCTTACTGAGATTCAGCAAAGGAAAAAAGACACTGGCTGGAACTAAATATGAATAATCACTTTTCTCCACCACCATGGATGTTTAAAGAATGCACACACCTTTGGAAAGGAAGTCTCCTGTCAATCATCATTACAGAACTGCCTTCTCCTCTTTCTTTCCTTTTCATACTTAGCTGCACACCAAGTAATTTTCTCAGCACATAAAGCAACAAGAGATGAGAATCTGTGAACAGCACCAGAGGACATGAGATATAAGTGATCTAGATAATGGATTTTATGAGGATGTGGCCCTGTCTGTCTCCCGAAAAGCAGTTATCCCTTGACTCACTGCACTGTCATACACAAATTAGAAACTATTTTAAAAAAAAAAGAAAAAGAAAAAAAAAGATCTTGCCTGATCTGATAAAATCTGAGGTTGGAGTTCTGCTCAATCCATCAATGTATTCCCACAGTGTTTACTAACTTATGCAATAATTTCCCCCTGGCAGAAACATGAAATGCAAAGCAAAGATATCATCTGATTGAAAATTAAAACCCAAACTTTTCAAAATACCACCAATACAAAATTTAAAATGCCATTATTTATGTACACATACAAGGATACACGCATTTTTCTGTTTAGAGTATCCGTGCATATAAACATCTGCAATTATAAATGATAAATACCCTGGAAAATCTCCCGCAGGCCAGAAGCTTTGTGTGCACACATGAAATAACCAAGTCACATGTAAACAGAAACCATATTTGGAAACTGTAGCCCTTCATGTCCAAACAAAGCAGGCAGATGATTAAATAGGCCCTGTCCAAAAGAGCACAAACGAGAAGAAAGAGCAACTGATGTGTCAAAAACCTAATTCAGTAAAAGGGGAATCCTCAGAAAGGGGGTAAGCACGAACAGTGACTTTCCAAGGCTGGTACTCAGCCCTGTGTCACTTGATGCTTTTATCAGTGATCTGAAAGGAAATGTAAAACAACACTGGTGGTTCTTTCTTTATGTTGTGTGCAAACCAGCTTTAGAAGTTTCAGGAGCCATGTAAGAGCCAAATGGGAACTATATGCAAGAGGACGGGGGATCTCCTGCTGGGGGGTACAACATCACGCCAGATCAGCACTTCTACACAAGCCCTGCGTGGCACTGTAGTTAAAGAAATTAACATCATCCTCGGAGGCATCAACACGGATATTGCATGGAAAAAGTATATTATGCCTGTATTTCCTACTGGGGTGATTGCTGCAGAAGACTCACATCAGTTCAGGAATTCCCGTTCTCAAGCAAGTTGTGAAAAACTGAGGAGCACTCAGACGCAACCCACGAAGGGAATACAACAAGTAAACCCCACACAGTTAGTGCTTTTCAAAGAAAACAGCCTATGCATGCAGGAAACATTTATATTTGACCCAGTAGTCACAAGCTGAACAAGATCCAATGGCTGGGAGTCAAAGACAGACAAATTATAACTAGAAATAAGACATTTTTAACCGGTGAGGATAACTAACTACTGACACAATTCCTCAAAGATGACGGTGAATTTTTAATATTCTTACAACTTACAGTTGTCTTTGTTTAGAAACGACAAGCCTTAGATAAACTGCCCAGATGTGATTTGAAGAATTCTCTTACTCATTTTCTTAACTAATATTTCTCTTGTCCAACAGAGCAGTGGGTTGCTCTCAGTTGACTTCATTTTACCCCTTTTATTTCTTACACTGGCACAGAAATACAAGTATTGTTGGCATATCCGTAGGGAATATACTGTTTTGTTGCACTGTAGCTCTTCTGTTCCTTCCTGCAACTTGGAGGCCAAATTACCTTTTAAACAAAGCTAGTTAAAACCTATTAAGGAGAGAACAGATTTCAGAATTGTTCCTTAAACTTGCTGGGTCAGCAGAAAAGTAAACACCAAGCTGAAAGCTTCTCAGAGCTTCATGTTCTCAGAGTTCCTGATCTCAGCCAACAGATATGCATGCAAGCACATTTCCCATCGAGAGGGACACCCCAAGCTCCCAGGAGACCTGGATTAGCTGCTGTGGCTGCTCTTCATTGAGCAGCAGTGTCCTTTGCAAGCACCACCACACCCGCTTGTCAGGCACTTCAACTTGTTCCAAAGGACTCTTGCCCCATGGGATAGCCCAGAAATTATTTCTTGGCCTCCGTCCTGGAGAAGGGGGAGGACTGGGAGTAGGTTCCTAAAGGGTTTTCTGGGAAAGCATCAAGTAATGAATGGTTGTGCGAGCTAATCTGCTGTGGGAACAGGGTAAAGCATGCTGTGCAACAGGTCAGTAAGTTCTTCATTGGCACCAGTTCGCTCAAGTGCCAGACCATGGGAGAGCAAGCAAACACGCATGAGTCTGGTCATGTACAAGTTATTTTCAAAGCAGGCTTTTTCCAAAGCTCTGCTAATCTAATGAAATGCCTAATATTAATGTCTAATGGAATTTCTCCCACTTCTCTGTTAGTTTTATAAAACAGTCCACACAAAGACCCTTCAAAAATTCAGCTGTTCCAGACCAATGAAAATGTTTGCCATAGAAAACACTGAAGAAAAATCATTCGTCAGCAAAAGGATTAAACATTTTTTAAAATGAGCCCTTGGTACTCCCTGCATTATTTACAGTCCCTACCAAAAATATCACTAGTTCCACAGTTTCCCACCTCCCAAAAAAACATCATTCCAATCCTCTACAAAATTGAGTCCTCCTTTGAACTCCATGCCTTTGCTCCTACCGCCTTTCCTGCTTTGTAAAGCATCTTCAAGTGAAACGCCTGTAGCTCATCCTTAGCCTTACGAAATAACAACCGTATCAGAAGGGGCTGAGCGAAGCAGAGGAGCAGGCCACGCCATTCAACATCGGGTGCACATGGCTTTTTACTCCACTGAAAGATAAACTGCTGTCCGTGTTGGCAAGGAGGCAGTCTGGCACAGTTACCCTTCAGAAAAACCCTCTAGAAATAGCTCCTCTTCTTCAGCTAATGATGTGACTGAAGGGAGCCCTCCCTTTGCCCAAGTGCCCAGCAGCCGGCCTGGCTCCTGGGAGAGGTGGTAGAAGATGACCTGACGGGAGAGACCGACGCTGGCTGGGAAGCACTAAGAGAAGAGTGAGCTTGGTGAGAATAACTCTCCATCTCTGCCTAGAGGTGGAAGATGCATCTGCCATGGAAGCAAAGGAGATCCTGGCTAAAAGACAACTCTGACCAGATCTATTAATGCTTGACTGTATTTGACCGGAGCACAGCCCTCTCAGGCCAGTCCTAGGGCCTTTTCCTGCACCCAGCTGTGTGTACATCAAGAAACACAAATTATTGTTTACGCGCAGCCAGATACAACGATACTGGGCTCAATCACTGCAGCTCACTGCTGTGCCCCTCATTTGCGACATCAATTTTGAGTCTGTACGTGTTCAGGCTGCGCAAACACGCTCCTATCCTGCTGGAGGCCAGTCTGTGCAATGTTAGGAGTGGCACAAGTGGATACTGAGGGGCAACAGAAGTTCAGCATAAGCCTATGTTTAGTGACCAGGAACACCGAGAACAACAAGAGAAAGGTCTGTAACCTTGCAACTTCCCAACCCACCTTTGCAGTCCCAGGAAAAATCCAAGTTTTTCTACCCAAGGGGCATAAATCCAGCAAAAGCTAATGAGAGTTTAGAGGAAAACTTATTTTCTATAATGATGAGTAGCCCTCTCAGAATGGTGGTCACTTGATTTTTAGTTTTTTTTTGCAGTTTGACACTTTCTGGAGTTTCAGGGTAGGGTTTTTTTGAAGGAAACATCTATAAGTTTTATAAAACATGGTGCATGGTTAACAGTGTTCCCGAGAGACTAATAATTTCACGGTGGTTAGGTGGTTCCCAACCATAATGCAGGACAATAAAAATGTTATTTTATTAGATATTAATCCCTCCCTACATGACTCAAGCTTTCTGAATGCAGAGAGCTTGGAGGTTGTAAAAGGACCTGAGGAACTGGTGGTGGAATCTCTTGTTTCCAGGAGCCATGTCAAAGCCTTATTGACTGGAAGTCATTGACATCCAAGCGGCCTTTAGCAATTTATTTGCAGTTACCTAGTGGCCTCTCTTTGCAGTTATCCCTACTGCAAATACAAATACACTTTTAGCAGCAGATGCCCAATGAAAAGGAACGCTTTGGTACAGAAGTGGAACTACCTTCACACTTCCTAACTGCAACTCTCTCAGGCCAGGAGGAAGGCACTGAGCCAATGTGAGAAAGTGCGATTTGTAGATAAGCAGTCAGCTTGGGATCACGTTCTTCACAACAGATAAAATGAGAGGAAATCTCCCAGGGCCATGGACCATGAAAGAGGAGAATTTTACAACACTGAAACAACCCAGAGAGAAACAGATACAAGCAAAGTGACAAGAGCAGTGAGTGACAACCCTGTCCCACCACCCCCAGCCTTTTCTTATTAGGCAGCCAGCTGACCACTTTGATTAAAAATATACAAGTGTGTCATGGGAAGTTGCAGCTGAACTCCATCAGCCTACACTGCAACGTGCTGAACACAGCGTCCGAATACACAGTTCTTCCAGCTGAACCGGGAAACTGCAGCAGCAAACAAGCCTGGCTGTGACCTCTGCCCACTGGCCTTCCTGCAGACTGCCTGCAGGACACGGGCCCAAGTCCCCTCTGGGAAGCTACACAGGAAGAAGTACCACACAGCTTCAGGTGATAGAAAACCGCTTGCTCTGCAAAGCTACGGGAAACAAGGCGTGCTGTGCTGAACCTCCTCAGCTGAACAATGCACCAGGCACTTCAGGAGAAGGAACTTACTGCACTTACTGCAGTAAAAAATAAGTCAAGTCACAGTGCAGAAGCTCTGTCTCTTCCCTAGTCGCTAGTAAGACAGGTTAGTGATGAGTGTCTTGCCTTTTGTAAACACAAATATTAAAACCACAAAGATGTCCAAGGCTGGCTTAAACACCTTATTATCCACTGTGTGTTCTCCCATAAAAGGTCACTGATCCTTTTGCTTGAAAATGACTTCAAAACTGTCACAGATGTTTGCACCTTATTTCCTACAGCAAAAACTATTATCTGACCCAGCTGGTATCAGAAAGCCAACAGCCTCACGAGGTGAAGCGACTTTCTCCTCACAGCCAAAACAGATTAAAAAAAAACAAAACAAAAAAAGAACTAGATGACAAAATAAAGAATCCTTCTAGCTGAGAGGGCAATGCCTGAGATACAGAAAGGGAGTCAGGTTTTTTTTCCAGCTTTGTTACTCAATTGCTGTGAACTTACTGTAGTCCCTTTCTGGGTTCTAAAGCTGCTGGATACTGTCCCAGGAAACAGGAAAAGCTAATATACTTGGCTCATGGACTGAAAGAAGTTGTTTTGTTTCCATATGTGCACAATGGCATTAAAATGATCCTTTCTACATCTAAAGCCATCAGATCTTTGTTCCATTTATGATTCTTGTTGCTTCCAAGACGAATCTCCAATTCTGTGGCAGAGGTCAGGGCATCAGATTCAAGATGTCCTCTATTCCACACGCCGCAATATGTCACCAGGTAAATCTTGCATAGACAGGCAAAGATAAAATGGCTAGAGGTAAATAGGAAGGCTAGAATAATGTAATGGACAAAGACTAATCTAAAGGAGTAACCTGCGCAGAGTGGAAGAGAGAGGGCACATGCTTGGAAAAGTAAACTGAAATCCACCCAGGTGACTCGCATGGAAAAAAATCTACATAATGACATGTTTCTGTGACTGTCATTACATCTTGGCTATGGACGAGAGAAAAACCCAGGAAGACCTAAGACCACACCCTGGCTTGCCCTTCACAGTCACCTACCTTAGAGAGACACATAAATCACATGTGTTTGTGGCAGTGTTTTGAGAAAACGGAATGCTTTTCTCAACAACTCATTATGTAAGGCAGTTCCTACTGCCAGCGTCTCACAATGCAAGAAAGAAGGGAATTGATTGCATAGGAGGGTGGAGACAAATGTACTCTCAAAGTTAAATGAGTCAGTTTGGAAAAACTAACTCAACACAATCTAAAGAGAGAAAGCAACAAACAAGACCAATACCTTACGTAAAAAGTCCTCTCTGAGGTCTCAGAGCAGGGCCCACCAGAGGCTGCTGCTGAACGATGCCCTCACCACCTCCCCACCAACCTCGTCTGAGAACTTTGCTCCTCTTCTGAGCAGTTTTCTCGAAGAATCCAGGACTGTCACAGCCCTGCTGGCTGCAATCCCTTATGTAAACCTGGCAGCAAGGCTCCTGAGTGATAAAGCAAATTATTACTTTGGATAGGGACTGAATGTACTGGCATGACAGACTTCAAAAACAAAAAAACCCCAAACCTAAACAAAAATAGTCAGCTAAGCAAACAACACCAGCCCCCCTGTTTGATTTGTTCTGGCAACAACAGGCACCCAAGTTCTTATCACATGCCAGAGAATAATGGTGAGTTTTGGCTTGCCTCGGTTTTAAACCACAGCTGCTAAAAGGAAAGTCAACAAATAGGGAAAGTGTTTATAGTAAGCACAAACTTCTCAGTGTACAAATACATGTGTTTTCATACCTCAACAATTAACAGCAAGAACATGCAGTGTCATTAAGAAGAGGGCGCAGCAGGGTACATTAACCCACCCCTTATTTTAGAGAGGCTACTACAGCATGTGATCCCTTTATTTACAGGACATAGGCCAGATATAAGGATCTTTGTGAACAAAAGGTTGATATAAACAAACCTTCTCTTTGAGAACATGCACATGTTAGAAAGCCAGCACAGGGTATCTGTGCTGGCAAATCTCATTGCAGCTGTGACTGCAGCCACAAACAGGAATTTATGATCTTTGGCACACAAAGGCACGGCTAGAAAGTACTGGAGAAGGCGGCTTACTTACCGAACGGCTGCCGTGATTGCTCTAAGATTTGGCTGCCAGCAACTGCACCATGTTTTTCACAAATTTTGGCTGCCATACACGCACCCATTCCCTGGCACGTGACTACTACTAGCAAGGAAGGGTATCTGGTCGCACTCCTTTGAGTGATACTTCCACATAGGGAACACGCAGAGAGCCTAACAGCTCCGCAGACATCAGGGTGCCCTCCCACTGAGGGACCCTCCTTCAAAGCAGTACCAGCACAGCAAAGAGATGCAGCTCCAGCAAGTGCTAGAACACCAAGAACATACACAACAGCAAAGACTATTTCAGCGCCCTTTCCCGGGCAAAAGATCCAGGATGGGGACAAGAAAAGTCTGCAGGCAGCACGTACCTCTGAGCCAGCATCAGGAAAAACATTTCTGCTCACCATCAACAATCCCCTGCCTCCCATTTTGGCTGCAGGAAGCATTTTCCCTCCTGCCTGAAGGCTATCTTTTTTCTTTGCTTGTATATGAAGTTTAGCATGGAAAAGTAACAGCATTGCTTGCAAGACGCTCTCCTATGTTTGCATCCACTTAAATCTTAGTATAGCCTATCCCCGAAGTAAAATGCATTTGAACCTGTTATTTGAAGCACTTAAGTCTTAGCGCCTCTAGGCAGATCCGAAATCACCCCAGTTCCTACTGCAGTTATATATGCCCCTTCTGAAGCAGAACTTTGAGCAGACTTTTTCCTTCTAGATAACAGAAAGAGGGACTCACTCAGAGATCTGAGCTTCACAGAGCTGCAGGCCCACCCTAGTCCCCTGTCCCTGAGGGTGTGGTAAGGACTCAGGGAGCCCTGTTCCCTTCTGCCTACACCCTAGTCCCAAAGCTGCTGCTTCCCCCAGCTCCTGAGGTCTGCAGTGTGGGTCTTGTGGCTCTCAGCTAGGTGAAAATAAAGTATGCATGGGGTTCCCAGGGTCCGGAAGTTTGGCTGCCCTGCACAGGAGCTCTTGCAAAAATGAGGTAAGCCTCACAGAAGTATGTAACAGGCTGTATATCGCCTGCAGACTTTCACCCTTCCTCCAGGGGACCAGTCTCTTCTCTCCTGCACCTTCCTGTCGCCACTGTTTTGGGATTTACTCGACGACTGCATTACAGGTCTGGTTTTCTGCTATTACATAATTAGTAGTGTGCCCTTGGCACACAGCTATAGTAATGAGGCAATTTTCAAGAGAACACATACAGTATGTGCTAGTGGGCATTATGGGTGCATATAATTAATCCACCTATTTTGGTTAGAAAAAAGAACATACCAACTTTACACATACCATTCTCTTAAGATAGCAGTTGTGAACAGAAGGTGATGCAGATTTTATGCTCTACAGTGTGTTTTGACGGCAACTGATATTTCACATATTTCAAATGACAGCAGCAACTTCAAAAAATTCCTGCAATAAGCAATATCATACCTGTGAGGAGACATAACGTGTCTTTCAACATTTAAAAAACTAGTAAGCCATTCTAGAAGACATCATCACAACTGTAGCTGCTACTAACAGGCAGATCTTCAACTGTATGAAGACAGATACTGAGAGGTATTTTAAATAGTATCAAAAATTACTAGTCAACCAGAAGTCTCTCATTTTCTCCCTGAAGACCTCTGCTCTAGTGTTGCATGAAACTGATTGAAAATTTATTAAAGATTACAGTCTTTGCTGGAGGGAGGCCCTTACGGGCTTAGTGTGTGTGGTTATTTCTTCACTGTTACATTTCTGAGCCTGTTAAAGGTGGAGTTAGTCCTGCACCTACCGTTCAGTGTAGCCCTTCATCCTCTTCTAATCCACCCCTATCCTGGTATCTGAGCGTGGAAAGGGAACAAACCACAGGTGTTTTCACAAAACAGAAATGGTTATCATTGCCAAGAACAACCTTTATTCTTTTCTAACAAAGATCATGTGATAGCTGAGCTGATACAGTCATTTCACCAAAACATATCTGATAATGACATATAATTAATGATAACGTTTATTTAAGAACTGTTACTGCCTTGTGACACAAAACCCCCCAACAAGAATAGCAGGGTGTTTGCAAAGCACATTAGGTCAGATGCCAGAGTCCGTTCTGCTGAAAAAGGTGAAAACTCTTAATGTAGCCTTGCACTGAGATAGTACCAGGTGATACCACACAAGAATGACACAAGGCTGCCAAAAATATGTTTTAAACCACTCCTGATACATCAGAACACTACACTAATTAAACACACTAATTAACAATTCTGACTGTTGCACAGACAGCTGTCTGCCAAGAATGCTAGGTCTGCTAGAAACCTCTCTTCCCTCTCCCTCTGAGGGGTCCTCCAGGGCCTCCTCTCCATCCCACCCTACCCAACAACCTGCCATCCTGGAGCTGGGTAGAAAAGAGCAAGCACTACCTCCTCCTCCACCTTCAGCAGTAGAAGATCACTGACAGAAAAGTACCGGAAGCTAACAGCAGTGCAGGATACTCAACCCAATCAGGTAAATACGTACAGAAGTGTGACACAGGACAGAAAACTAGGGCATTCTTGAATAAAATGGGATTACAAGATAATTAATTTTTACAGCTTGTTAATTTCCCAGATAAAATTAGAGATGCAGACATCTTTCATCTCAAGGCCTGAGCATGAAGATTAGGCTTCTGCCTAATTACAAACACATCTCATTTGGTGCTTTATGTCCTGTGTCAGTGCTGGGCCAACTGTCCCATACTTCAACAGTATTCTTCTATGGAATTACACATTGACAGAAAAGTATGAATTCCTGCAGCAAATAATTATGCCTTTTGGGGAACGTTCTCCTAAAAGAATCACAGTTTGGGGGGGGGCACCCCATGAAGCACATCAGTCACACATATCTTCCCAGACACGAGACTCAGCAGTCCTTTGTTTCGACTCTCAGGTGCTTGATTTCTCTTTACACCTTGCAGCATGTAGCGGAGTACAGGCCGGGGCACACTCTCTGCCAAGCTCCAGCATACCAGTGCAAGAGGCCGTAATTTCTGACCCAGCCCCACCTGCTTGTCCCTGTTTAGCTGGTAGAACTGTATTGCCTTCTCAGTTTTGCCAGCTGACCTGCTTCGGTAATTGTTTCCTAACTCATCTCAGTCAAAAGGAGCTGGATTAATGAAGACGTGCAAACAAACCTGATGTTTTCTAGCTGCAGGGGTTTAGGGGCAGGCTTGGGGACAATAAATCACACAGCGGACACAGCTAGAAGTTAAAGAGCATGTGTGCCTGCAAGGGCTAGAAACCGGATTTGACATCTGTGCTTCACCATCATCACTATGATTTAAAATCTGGCGTTAGTGCGTAATTTCCTAACTCGTCTCGTAAGCCGAGTGCTGCCTGTCTGTGCTAGTGCTGAGAATAGCACTCGTCTCCTGCTTGCACAGTGAAGTCACTCAGTTACGTGTCTGGCCGCACTGCCTCTGCTTTGTGTTCTGCATTGGTATGCAGAGACACTGCCGAGTCGTGTTTCGTGACATGTAAATAGCACTATTTCCCACATTAGGCCAACCCCATACTTCAGTAGCATACAGCAATTTCCCACAGTAACCCGAATCCTGCATGTTCTGCAATAGACACAAGAAGAAAGAGAACGACAGACTCAATTCAATATCCTGAGAACAATGAAAAGATACAGGTTCAAGTCTGATGTTTAGGGAAGAATTTTACAAGAAACCAAATTGTGCATTACCTGTTGACCTCATTGACAAAGTGCCAGTAACCAAAATTCAAGATGCTCTTTTAGATATATACTCTCACTGATGCTTTAGGCAGATAGACTCTTACAAATTCAGACAGATACTCTTATATTCTTACAGATACTCTTTTATTCTCTGTCTTGTCTGAACAACACTAGTGCTATCAGAACTCCTGCCAGAAAGATAAAACCCTCCAAAGCCCCTTCCTCTTTGGATTGCAAATGGAGATAAAGTTAACCATCTGTTAAGACTTAAACTGGGCAGATCACATACATTTAATTTACTCACAGGAGGCACCTACATTTTGGTTGCATCTTGTGCTCAGTGTCATTTCTAGTGCCTGATCTTATCTAAGTCCTGTCCATCTGCACTCCTTCACCAAGCAGGCCACCTTCACATACTTGAAAATTTATATTTGAAAGCCAAACTAAAGTACACAGCTGGCTTTGTAAGGAACCTGTTGGAATGTGTGGCTTCATCAGGGTTACACACATTAATTTGCCTTATGCCCCAGCACACTGACTTTGTAAGCATCAATGGAAAGAAAAGTGTTCAAAATGCTCAGAGGAGGAGATGCAGGTACAGAACAAACAAACACAAAGACAAAAAAGGGGCACTAACCTGGAGAAAAACGCATCACTGTTAATGAAGGAGAGTTCGTCCGTTAAATCCATCTCCTTCCAACAGGAACCACTCTCTGTTAATCGGAGGCTGACCTGAGGTATTCCATCTGACAGGCCTGGTTGTGGCACTAGGCATGTTTGGCTGGATCCTTCCATTGTGGACTTTGTCATCTACAGAAGCAAAGAGAGAGAAAAATGAAATGTGAAAGGAAGAAAGGGCAGAGCAGCCTTTTCAGATAATCTGTAACAGAAAGACATTCCATACCAGTGTACAAGAAGCAAAGAATATGACAAGGTGAAAAATAATAATATAAACTACATATAAATCAAACATTCTGCTTGATATAGAATATTTAAAGAAAAATAAAGGTGTGTCTATTGAAAGAACAGGGGCAAGAGTGAAATTAAAAAGCCAAGTAAAATAAACAGAAAGGTATTTTCTATATCACAGAAGACAGACTAAAAAATTTCCCACTGAATTTGCTTCTTGACACAACTGGAGAAACAGCAGGTGAAAACAATAACACACCTCTTCTCAACTNTAGATGTCAGTGCGTGCCCTGGAAGGAAATTTCTCAGGCTGTGAATTTTCTGGGTTGCATTTCTTGCCAAGGCAGCCAGAACACAGAGTTGGAAGCTGGCTCCCTAAATCCAAGACAAAGTTTCCAAGCACCACTGAGCCCGTCTACCTTTCAACAGAAGCAGACAGGACACAGGAAGAGACAGTGCTGCGTCATACGGGTGCCCAGTATCAGTGGCAGAAAAAGGATGCTTAGGGAATAAGCAGAGCAAGTTCCGAGGTCTGCCCCTCATGCACCCACAGCTTTTGTCAGTCTGTGGTTTAGGGCTTGTTTTGCCTTGGAGGTTGCACCTGGTTCACTGTGTTTAACAGCAAACATTGAACCTAACCTTTGTGATTACATTCAGTTTTCTCTTGTGTTCACTTCTATCTTTAGCCTTTGCAAGATCCTACGGCTGGGAGTTTCACAACATTGTTACGCATTGATTAATAGTGATAGATAATCTTTTCCTTGTTTTTTGAATTATAAGAATTTGCAAATAATTGTTCCTTATCCACCTTCCCTGTACCATTCTTGACTTTATACTACTTCAGTAGTAGTCTGTAATCAGACAGAAAAATCCCAGTTTATATAGTCTCTCATTTTACAGAAGTCATTCTGATGCGTTTGATCCTTCTTGATGCTTTTCTCTACACCTTCTCCCCTTCTACTAAGCCCTTTTCGAAATGTAACCAGACCTGCAAGCAGCATTATATATGTAGGTAGATTTAGTGGTGGCTTCTAATCAAAATCCAACTTTTTATTTGTTTTCATGATTGCTTACTGAGCTGACAGCTTTGTGAAGCTTCTGCAGTATCAAGATCTCTTTTCCTTCTCTAATTTGGAGCACATCGGTATATACATTTATAAAACTTGTGGGGTTTTGTGGACAGTAGTTAGCATATAGTGACAGACATTCAACTTATAATTTTTTCATCCAATACAGAGTAAATTAGCACCCTTCTGTAAGTCTCTGTAGCCAGCTTCCAGTTCTTCCTGCCTCGAATAATTTTCTATTATCAGCACATTCAATCTCTTTCTGGGTCATTATTGAGGTTGAATAGCACAGATTCCGCAAAAGATCCTTGAGGGACTTTACAGGCAACCTCTCTCCACTCATAAACTGACCATACTTTTATTGCGTTCTATTTATTAATCCATAAAAAGTCTTTCCTTCTAATCACAAGACATCTTTGCTTCTTTAAAAACCTCTGATAATCCTATCAAAAGACTTGAAAATTCCTATGCGCTACATTGACTATACCTATCCACATACTCAATGGCTCCTCTTTCTCTAAAGAATGCTGGTGCCTCCTAAGGGCTCTAGTTATCCATTTGTTTATTAATTCTGCTTCCTGCTATAGTTTCTACAAATCTGCTTGACAGTAAGTCAGACTTCCTGCATCATTCCTGAACCCTTTTCATACCTGGCTTAAACTAAGATTTTTTTGTAAAATTCTTGGTTTCACCTCTGTTTCAGAATGCTTTGTGTCGCTCACAGTTGTTTATGACTGCTTTGTGTGTATTGAAAAGTTTCACGGGACAGAAAGCTGCTTCTTACTCAGCTCTGAAGAGAATAAACTGAAAAATATTATGTATATCAGAGGCAAAGAGAAACCAGACAGATACACTGAAAGAACTTTCCAGTTTCAGCCTCCGGACTGCATGCTCTGAGCGAGATCCTGCCTTCGCTGACGTCAACGGGCATTTTGCCTGGAGTCAAGATCTCACCTTTGGACCACTGCTGGCTTCCAGCAATACTCTGTTAGCCCATCGCCTGCAGCGGTTGCTACCTGTTGACACCTGTGAACACCGGACTGTGGCTCTCTGCTGCTACAAAACAGCAGTGCTGAGATTTAAAAGGGGAAGACGATGTCTGGGGGGAAGAGGGCAGGCAGGGAGCTACACATTGGCAGCATTACCAGAGGTAAGCACAACGGGAGGCAGCAGGGCCTGGGATCTGCAGGCACCAACTCACAGAATTGTGCTGGCATGGCTGTTAAGCTTTTCTTCAGCACCGAAAACCTGCAGTCACACATTTAGCTTTTTGCAGCTGGAGGTGACCGTCATTTGTCGTGCCCACACAGGGACATCTCTCACCGTGGCCTTTTGGTGCTACCACCACCTGCTAGAGCTGATGCCATGCACACCAGAAAAACTCTCCACCAGAGTAACAAGAAATAGTGACTACACACATGCATGAATCTCTACCCTAAAACAGTTCCTACACTGTGAGTGTCCTGTTAGTACTTCACAGAAGGACATGTAGGTATAAGTAAAATGGGCAACTTCTATGATGTACCGCATAGGATAGCAGCAGGAAACCAGCCTTCCCGCCCTACCATACCGTGTGCACCCTGATTTTAAGAACACAATTAACAAAGCTAAATAACCAGCTACCAGGTACTGCATTTGTAGAACCTGCCTTACCTAACAAGAAGCACTAGGGCAACATCTGCTGAACAGTATGTACCAGATTCCCTCCGCACAAACTGTTCATAAACTTTACACTGATTTACAGAAGCTCCTAATACTGAGGAATTCCATAAAAACATCTATTTACTACTCTGGCGCTCTGAAAGGAAAAAAATATTTGGTACAGTCTTCAATTCTTCTCATTTTCTGGCAGTAAAAGATACTTGAATGCAGGCACTTCCACTAAAAGGCATGCCAATCACATACAAGCTCTGCAAGAAAATTCTCTTTGAAAGATCAGATTCAAATTTAGGACTACCACTGCATTTTTAGGGCACCTCAAAATCATTAAGAAGCGGAAGGAACCAGTGTTCTCCATCCTCTGTTCACAGAATCGTAGAATGGTTTGGGTTGGAAGGGACCTCAAAGGTCCTCTAGTTCCAACCCCCCTGCCATGGGCAGGGACACCCTCCACTGTACCAGGTTGCCCAAAGTCTAATGAGTAGGCAGTGGCTTTCTTCTCTGTTTGTTAATATTTTGAAGAATAGGATAAGCTGAAAACAACTGCTTTGTTGTTAAGGGTGGTCCTTTCCTGGAGAGTAGGGGGATTCTTTCACTCAAGACCTTTATAAACCTCACTTGAATCTTTCCTTGTCATTCATCCCTGGCCTTGAACACTTCAAGGGAGGGGGCATCCACAGCTTCTCTGGGCAACTTTTCCCAGTGCCTCACCACCCTCATAGTGAAGAATTTCTTCTCAACATCTAATCTAAATCTCCCTTCTTTTAGTTTAAACCCATTACCCCTTGGCCTGTTACTCCCTGCCCTTGTAAACAGCCCCTCGCCAGCTTTCCTGTAGGCCCCTTTAGGTACTGGAAGGTGCAATTAGGTCTCCCCAGAGCCTTCTCTTCTCCAGGCTGAATAAGGCCAACTCCCTCAGCCTAGGAGACTTTGAGATGATCTATAAGCTAGTATTTTGATAGCTTTGGAATGCAACATCATAGCATTGTAGTTACTTCTTTGGCAATGTAGCCTACAAGTAATGGCAATTTATATCTGAATTAAACTTACATTTATTTTCTTTCCACGCAAAGCTGCTTTCAGTTGCCTCAGTATAAAAATACATGTTAAAAAAGTATCCCTTGAACTCATACATATTAAAAGTTAAATAAACTATTCCATGTAAATAATGTATTTAATCCTCATTAACAATAGGAAGGAGCAATGTTCTCTGTCTCATTCTACAGGTTGTAGTGACCCTGTGAAAAAACCACTTACACAACTATCGTAACAGCAGCACTTCACTGGAATGCCACCGAGACAGATGCACCCAAGGGCAGACAGAGACTTCTGTAATTTTAATTCCTTACAAAGCAGATTAAAGAACTATGGACAGAGGCACCTTAAATGCTTTTTGGGTGGTAGAGCTCTCAAGATAAAAATGTTTTGGCAGGTTTCTTTGTTCACGCACACACATGTTTCATGCAATGAAATTTGAGATAACAATACCTTAAAAAGTGAGAACAATACCTTGCAAAACAGCAGTGCTGTAAGTTACTCATTATCAAGATGATACTGGAAGACAAGTGTATTTAGTTGTTGAATGATAGAAAAGAGGAAAAAAAACAAACAAACCCAAGTAACTTTATAAAGGATAGTCTAATTTTCTCCAATGCACCCCTTTTTGTGATCAGCCTAAGGCACAACCTTACCCTCTGGGGAGTGTGAAGGATAGCCACTGAAATGCCTGGGATGGCTATTACAAAGGCACACAAGAAATCTATATAAATTCAAGCATTATTTTCAAAGGAAGTATGAAAAAAAGCCCTTATGAAAACTTGTTGCATGCTGTAGCACATTTCTACAGGCTGTATCTTGTTATACTCTGTACTAAGTATTGTAGGAGGTCTGTAGATACCTGTGCAGCACACCTTTGTTTGCATTTTGCCTCCAGAGCACACGATCCATCGAATGACAAGGAAAGATTCAAGTGAGGTTTATAAAGGTCTTGAGTGAAAGAATCCCCCTACTCTCCAGGAAAGGACCACCCTTAACAACAAAGCAGTTGTTTTCAGCTTATCCTATTCTTCAAAATATTAACAAACAGAGAAGAAAGCCACTGCTTACTCATTAGAATACCATCTTGTACAGTGGCTGTTCTCCTTCTCTCAAGGAGATTTTTGGAATCCTATCATGCTTTGTTTTAGCTCACAGCCCTTCACATTTGGTTTATGATGCTTTCAGTTCCACCCACCGCCCCCCCGCCCTTGCTTTCTCCCCCCCCATTTAGCATTAATTCATCAAGCAAATGTTAACCTGGCTGCATTGCTTATCTGTTGGATCACTGTTACAAAGTCTAGATGGAGGCAAGTAACTAGCCTTAATGATCAGGACGATGGGCAGAGTGCACCACCAGCAAGTTTGCAAATAACACAAAACTGCGAGGAGTAACTGACATGCCAGAGGGTTGGCTGAGCTGCCATCCAGAGGGACCTGGACGGGCTGCAGAAATGGGCTGACAAGAACCTCATGCAGTTCAACAAGGGGAAGTGCAAACTCCCACACCTTGGTGCAGAGGTGGCCAACCACATTCTGGGCTGCATTAGGAGAGGTGTTGCCAGCAGGTGGAGGGATGGGATCCTTCCCTTCTACTCAACGCTGGGGAGGCCACAAGTGAGTACTGGGACCAGTTCCGGGCTCCCCAGCGTTGAACAGGAGAGACATGGACATTCTGGAGAGAGTTCAATGAAGGGCCACGAAGATGATGAAGTGACTGGAACTTCTCTCTCTTGAAGGAAGGCTGAGAGAGCTGGGACTGTTCAGCCTGGAGAAGAGAAGGCTCATCAGGGATCTTATCCATGTGTACAAATATCTGAGGGGAGGGTGCAAACAGGATGGAGCCAGGCTCTTTTCAGTAGTGCCCAGTGACAGGACCAGAGGCAATGGGCACACAGGGTCCTCCTGAACATCAGGAAACACTTCTTCCCTGTGAGAGTGACTCAGTGCTGGCACAGGTTGCCCAGGGAGGTTCTGGAGTCTACAGCTATGAAGATATTAAAAACCATCTGGAAGCAGTCCTGTGCAACTAGCTCTAGGTGATCCTGCTTAAGCAGAGGGGTTGGACAAGATGACCCTCAGAAGTCCCTTCAAGCTCAACCGCTCGGTGATTTTTGTAATTTCCCCTTTGACGTTCTCATGTATCCAGCAAACAAACTAAACATAGGAATTGCTGCACACTGAGATGCCTAACATAGTGCAGCACGTGTCAAAGGGGCATTTTGTCTCAGGAGAAATCTAACTGATATGGTCTACCAAAGAGAAATCTATAAATCTTTGTAAATACATAAAAAGCTTCGCTTTGGAAGATGACACCAGTAAATCCAAGGACAACCCCAAAGAATAGGAATGTTTTGGTTGAAGACCAAACTTTTTGATATTTGTCTTCTGAAAGCTTTTTATCTGATGAAGCTCAAACTGCATTTGACAAAGATCAGATTCAGCCTGAACCAGGTACGTTGTGGGCTGTTACATTATAGTCACAGGCTGTGGCTGCTGAAAGCACAGCCTGTGCCAAAGTGTCCTGGATTTCAGCTGGCGTAAAGTTAATTTTCACAAGAAGCTGGGAGAGGACATGGCCAGGACAGCTGATCTGAACCAGCCAAGGGGTATTCCATACCCTATGATGTCATGCTCAGTACATAAGAAGGGCTGGCCAGGGAGGAGGAATTGCTGCTCAGAGGACACGCTGGGCATAGGGTTCCAGGTGGTGAGCAAATTGCTGTCCTAGTGAAGTGTCCTTATCCCAACCCATGAGTTTTCCCTTTTTCTTCTGATTCTCCTCCCTGTCCCACTAGGGCTGGGGAAGAGGGAGCAAGTGGTTGCATGGTGCTTAGTGGCTGGCTGGGGCTAAACCACAATGCAAAGTTTGCTACTCTTTTATGACCAGTATATAAACATACATCATGATGAATGTTGAAGAAAGTGCAAGAAAACCTTTCCTCTATAGGCACGCAAGCTGACCAGTCAAGGTGGTATCATCCCACACGTACCATGCCAAGATTCTTCATGACTTACTGGGTGCATCGTAGGGATGTTTCATCTCCCTGTGAGGTGTCAGAAGTTCCTGGGTTCAAAGATGGAAGATAAATATGCCATAAAGAGCTGATGTGGTATGGTGACTCAAATCTTTCTCTGTTCTTGAACTGGGACTGCTCCACACCAAGGTGAGTCTGGAGACTTCCATGCATATGCATTGACATGGAGTAAAGACACAGATCATTAGCACAGGTCATCCTGCTTTTCTGAGTACCTCACTCATCTTCTCAAGGAGAAAAAAGAAAAAAACTTCCAATAACCCAAGCTGTGCATGAACACAGAAAAACTTAGGGCAGCTCATACCCATTTGAGTATGTAATTATGAAGTCTAAATGCAGGACTTTCGAAAGAAGCTAGCTGTGAGTTTATCATCCTTTCAATATAACATTTAAATGTGAAGATGTTTCCATACAGTTACCATCAAAAACCCAGGAGGTATTTAAAACATATACAGCACATTCTTTTATTTAATACTGCATGAATGTAGTGAGAGAAATCTCACTCAGAAACTTCCTTAATAAACAAACGGCACTCTTACTTTGTCCACCAAAACAAAGAGGTCCATGCTACCTTTTGAAGGACCTCATATTTTGTCAGCCTAGGACTCTTTCAGTTTGCAAATTGTGTATATTCATACGAATATTCTGCAGAATAGAGAAAGGCGCATTTCTTTGCAAAAACCTAGGGATGGCTGAGTGATGCAGGGAAATTTAGAATGTTGTTTTCTTTCTCACTCTAGTCTTAATTTGGCTAGCTATCAGCACAAACCTCTCATGTCAATCTATCCACTCATCAGTGTTAGCTGTTTCACGAATGACTGAGAAACGGAGATCATTAGCCAGATGTACTTCTCGCCTGAGAGCTAACCAACCTGATTCAACCAGTTTTGTCCAGTCAAATAACCCAGGAACGAGCCATCTGCCGAAGTTACCTAAGGCTTGGTATTTGGCCACTGATACCTCTTGAAACAAATATATTATGTTCACTCCATTTAAAACACCAACTATTCCAGTAGGATTTCTAATCACACATACACAGGGCTGTAAGCTCTCTACCAGGGTTACTTAATGGTAACAACAATGGCAGTGAATTATATCAGGCCTTGCTGGGAGATGCAGGCTTTTGCTGAATAGTTTAGGTCATCCTAAGTTATCCCAGCGAATCAGGTGAAAAATCCTGCTGACACAGCAATGCCCTCCAAGTCATCCAGCAAATAGACCAAATATTTATGCTCTACTTCTGTTGCTCGCCAAAGTTTCATAGTTGCTCTCCAAAGCTTCAGCCAGCCCTCACATACCACCAGATTCACCATCATTTTATTGTAGTCAGGGCCTTCTGCGATGAATCTGGATGGGATGGATCTCCTGCAGCAGTGAGGACCGTATATCTTCCAGGCCCAAAGGGCTTTCAAAGGCAGGGATAATTCTGCCATGAGATTTTTTTAGTTCCTCTCACATTCCCTATCTTTTTCTCCCACTTTCTATTCCTGTGCTCCAAAGGAGGGCGTGATTCATTATGTTACTGGCCCTGACACAGAATTTCTGTGTGTGAAGAAGCAAACGCCAAAGTTGTGATTTGAATGCTATGTGTACTACAGTAGTAGGCACAAAGATGTCAGAGGCTGTGGAACAAGATTATCTAAACATACCTGAACTATGCTGGCATTTTTCTCCATAATAATGCATCTTAAGGCAAGGGAAGAGCAACAGATATCATCTGTCTGGACTTCTGTAAGGCCTTTGACAGAGTCCCCCACAACATCCTTCTCTCTAAATTGGAGAGAGATGGATTTGATGGACGGACTCTTTGGTGGATAAGGAATTGGCTGGATGGTCTCATCCAGAGGGTAGTGGTCAACGCCTCAGTGTCCAGATGGAGAACAGCACTGAGTGATATCCCTCAGCGGTTTGTATTGGAACCAGTACTGTTTAACACCTTCAGCAATGACACAGACAGTGGGATCGAGGGCACCCTCAGCAAGTTTACAGATGACACCAAGGTGTGTGGTGCAGTTCACGTTCCTGAGGGACAGGATGCCACCCAGAGGGACCTGGAAAAGCTCAAAAAGTGGTCTCATGTGAACCTCACGAGGTTCAACAAGGCCAAGTGCAAAGTCCTATATATGGGTTGGGACGACCCCCAGTACCAATACAGGCTGGGGATGAAGGGATTGAGAGCAACCCTGCAGAGAAGGACTTGAGGGTACTGATGGATGAAAAACTGGACACGAGCCAGCAATGATCGGTCACAGTCCAGAAAGCCAACTGTATCCTGGGCTGCATCAAAAGAAATGTGATCAGCAGGTCAAGGGAAGTGATTCTGCCCCTGTACTCCATTCTTGTGGGACCTCATCTGGAGTATTGAGTACAGCTCTGGGGTCCTGAGCACAGAAAAGACTCCCAAAATTATGAGAAGGCTGTGAGAGTTGGCGTTGTTGATCCTGGAGAAGAGAAGGCTCCAGGGAGACCTTATTGTGGCCTTTCAATATTTAAAAGGCAGCCCATAAGAAAAATGGGGACAGACTCTTTAGTAGGGCCTGGTGCGACAGGACAAAGGGTAGTGGTTTAAAACTAAAAGAGGATAGATTCAGGCTAGATATAAGAAGAAATTGTTTACAGTGAAGGTGGTGAAGCACTGGAACAGGTTGCCCAGAGAGGTGGTAGATGTGCCATTACTGGAAACATTCAAGGTCAGACCAGGTGGGGCTCTGAGAAACTTGATCTAATTGACGATGTCCCTGCTCATTGCAGGGCAGTTGGACTAGATGACCTTCCAACCCAAACTATTCTATGATTCTAAGTCCTTAAGCCTGGGCTGAACTTAAAGCAAGAAGAGAGTCATCTTTATTAAGTCTGCTGTAAGTGGTAAAAATGGGCTTGTGCTCAATCTATGCTTTGGCAAGTATTTCAATTCAGAAAGTAACAAAAAAGTAATTAGAACACACCTTGATTTGTCACTTCCCCTACCACCTACAATATTGATTTTAAAACCACATAGGCATATCACAGCTGACAAATTCTTCTCAATAAAAATGCCTCACCGTCCTAAATTACTGACACTAGGAGACAAAAATCAATAAAGCTCTATAATTCTTACCAGGTTTAGCAGACAGTCAGCACAGATAACATAAACAATAATATACACTTGCAAAGTTCAGTTAGCAGCTCTCTTCCATACTCGGAATCAAGTACTAAGTCCTTCCTTGATTAACTGCCACACTGAAATCACAAAGTCATGATGGATGCAGTCATCCTTGCAATCTGTGCAGCTGCTACTGCCAAATTTGGGTTTCTCTTACTCTACTTGTATTTTTAGGCATTAGATCACTAAAACACCTCCTTCACACTCTGCCCAACTTAAAGTTATAAATTTGATGCAATCCTCAAGTGTGTGAAGCTTTAAAGTTCAACCAAATTCTGATGTTTTATGCAAATTCCTGTGTCTTAATGAGGACAAGACCCTTTGGATTCAAACACATGAGTATTATCTTCCTTTAAACCACATCACCACAGCCTCCATATTTGACAGAAGCCACTGTGTTGGGGTTTAACCCAGCAGGCAGCTAAATCAACCACACAGCCCTTTGCTCACTCTCCTCCTACCCCAGTGGGATAGGGGAGAAAATTGAAAAGAAAAAAAAAGGTAAAACTTGTGGGTTGAGATAAAGGCAGTTTAATAGGACAGAAAGAGACAAAACAAGTGATGCCCAGCACAATTGCTCACCACTTGGACCCAATGCTCAGGTAGTTCCTGAGCCACGCACCTCCTAGACGACTCTCCCAGTTATATACTAAGCATGACATCATATGGTATGGAATATCCCTGTGGCCAGTTTCGGTCAGCGGCCCTGGCTGTGTCACTCTCAGCTTCTTGGGTGCCTCCCACCTTATCCTTGGCAGGGCAGCATGAGAAGCAGAAAAGTCCTTGACTGCTTGGCAACAACTACAACATCAGTGTGTTGTCAACATTATTCCTACCCTAAATCCAAAACACTGCAAAAAACAGCTGCTAGGAAGAAAATTAACTCTATCCCTGCTGAAACCAGGACACTTCCCCATCACTGGAAGTGTTCAAGGCCAGGTTGGATGGGGCTCTGGGCAATCTGGTCTAGTATAGGGTCTCCCTGCTCATGGCAGGAGGGTTGGAACTAGATGATCCTTGTGGTCCCTTCCAACCCAAACCATTCTATGATTCATTCTATGCAAACAGTATAACTACTTAAATGCTTAAAAAGTAAACACACACTTGAAAACTTTGTTAACACTGCATGGTTCCAGAGATAGGGAGCTAGCAAATGCTCTTATAAAACCTACCTAATTCAAGCTATGCAGATATCACATTTCTAGCTCCAAAGTTAGTTCACTTGTTGCAGCTATGAATCCCATGATTCTGTTTCAACAAACTTTCTCAAAGTCAAGTCATGTCTCTGTTATACACCGGTCAAAGCCCATGGACTTCAAATTGTACAAGAATTACTTGTGTCAGACTTAGGACCATTTTCTTGTTTGTACCTGCTGTAGCAAATTTTGCCTGTCTTCACTGAAAGTTTTATATTAATGCTGTAACAGCAAGTTAATTACTAATGACAATTAGTAATTAATGGTAAATAGTAATTAGATACCCAAATCACAATAAACTCACTGTGTCTAACTGCACCAGATCCACAGAGATAATCTAAATCAAGAGCAGTAGACACATTTTACTTAATAGATTGGATTCTGAATATATACTGAGAATCATTGAGATGGTAACAGTTTTCCTCAAACAAATTCCTTAAAACTTTAGAAATGCTGCTGAAAAAATGCTTCTCTTTACCCATGCTACCAGTGTTTCCATACTTATTTATTTAGGCAGTCACTACCTGTTTGAAACGTCTGTATATGACTAAGAAGGTCAGACTTAATGACAAGTATAAGCTCCCTAACAGACTTCAATACTGCCCCCATTTTTCCCCCATTAGCTCTATTCCTTAAGACACATGATATGACTTAGTGAATCATTTCACCATCAGTGAAAAAGGCCTTTTACTGCAAATACATTGCTGCATGTTATGAGGAAAAATAAATCCAATACTGTGATAGCAAAGGGGCCACTTATGATGACCTAGAACAACACTCACACAATCGATATTTAAGGAAAAAAAATTTGCCTGTTTCCTCTGTGCAACTGGCAATTCCAAATATCAAAGCTGCTGAATAAGTGCTCTACCAAAAATAACTGACACTCTGGTGCTCAAGTAAAGTCTGGATGAACAGTGAAGACATAATGCTGGAGACACTTCCACTAGGGCTGATTCAATGAACAAATTCAAAATTCTCCCTGAAGGATAAACGTAAAAATTGTGCACTCCAGAAAGATGTGATTTGAACCCAAAATCTATCCTGTCCTAAAAACATGCACATTCAAAAAAATCAACGTGGTAATAAGATTATCTTTGAACCTGGGCTTTTCCATGGCACACAACGGGAGCAACGCCTTAAGGCCCCTTTTCTGCAGGAGGCCAGGTGCGTTTGCCTAAGGGAATCCCTTCGGCCTCCTGCCCTGTGCAGCTCTATAGGCAGCTGTGTCAAAATGCAAGCATGCAGCAAGCACGGGATGGAGGCCAAAAAGCAACAAGATGTATGGGCCTCAAGCCAGAAGATACAACAAGCTCCCAGCGATCGCCAACTGCTGTGTGGCATCTGTTTGCAGAAGGAAACCTAGCACGGGCAATGTTCTGAATCAGGGTGGAGAGAACTTTCTCCAAGCAGAGACAAGAGAGTGGGATTGATGTAGACCTCACAAGTCAGGGGTCTGCAGGTGTGGCAGAGAATAGTGGCCCGCAGCTGAGCGTGCAGCCAGCTCACTGCAAATTGAAATTAAATGTTTAACTCTCTGACTTGGCAACTACACCCATCTATGACGAATCTTGGTGAAAGGTATGTTGAGGACTCCCTCATGGACTGAAAAATACTTTAAAAAAAACCCCGCTCAAAACAAGCGTGCATGCCTTCATGTCAGCAAGATATACTGCCTAGTTTCAAAGTAAAGGAAAAATCACGTAATAAAAAAATACCTCTTCTTGAGGTAATACCAAATTCCTTATGTTTTCCAGGACAATAGAAAATAATCCTCTCCTGCACTGCTTCCTAGAGATTTCCATCAGGTAATGGCTTGGCACATACTGTGTTTGTGTCACAGATGGTCTTAATGCACTAAGAAGGACTTTAGCCTTTGGTATTTTTTTTACCTCAGTTTCCTCTTTTACATTTATGTAATTACTTCAGCATACGATCTGCAGGTAACCTAAATCTGCCCCACGTATAAGCCTGATTGCACATACTCTTGCAGAGTCACTCACAAATTCATTTCTGAACTCCAACGACCTCAAACTCCCCCTTCTCAACTCCTGTGCCTGCACTGCCAGGCAACGCACTAACACATTAGGCTGGCTGCGTTTTCTCTTGTGCTCTGGGATTGAGTCTACGCACACGTGAACACCACCATCAGGGACAAAGCAGGGACAAGTCAGCCTCACAGGTAAAACCAGTTAGTGGACTGTAAACAGTATTTACCTTCTTTTCCCTTGTATTTCTGCTTCACATATGGCGACTGGAAAGATTGATCTAACATTGCTTGGCCACAGCAAATAATTAAGTATTTCTTATGGCCTTTGCTCCATACTGCTGGCTGTTCTTCAGCTTCAGTATCTTTAAGCAGTAACAAGCATAGTAGGGATGCTGATGGGATGCTGTCTCAAACTACCAGTTGAAACTTTGCTAGTGAGTTCCAAGGTTGCTTTCATAAGCAGACACCTTACACCAACCAGGAATTCTGTCACAGGCTCTAACAAAGGCAACTGGACACTACGAGCATTAAGAATCAGCTTAACCTCTTTGGGGCGTGCTTAGGTGGAGACAGCACTACAGGTCAAGCAATTACTGCTGAACAGTATCAGCTTCTCGTGCAGACATATCTAGCCCACAGTCAGAGTACCTCTGTGCAGCAGCAATGCCCATGGCCTCTTGAGAAGCACACAAAGCAAGTTGCAATCCTGAATGTAGAGTCAGAGCATCCCTACAGACACGAAGGACAACATTTAGAGTTCTCACCTGACTACTGAGACAACTGCTCCTGTGGGAATAACTTCTGCCTTTCACTCACTTGGTTTCTTTGAACTCTCCTAGCTTGAACAGAAGATGGATCAAGAATAAGAAGCACAAATATGGTCAGGTGATCACAACCAGAGGATAAGTGTGGGAATGAACTTAGAAGGCTAAGTATTGTGATGATTTCTGTTTTCCATTTTCCACGGGGCAGACTTTCTGCTTTTGTCTGTATCCAGCTGCTTGTTCATAACAATAGTGAGAGTAATAAAAGTTACGGTAAGTTTCTGTAGTTACAATGGGCATATTTTGATATTTCAATGTATTCTTGAAATAAATATACCACCTCCAAGTGAAGGAACCTTAAAGCAAATGCTCTGTAAATATCAGCTATGCTGTTAAAGGGCAAATGTTAATGAGACCATCAAAACCCAGGGAAGAGAGGCAAGTCAGTACAGCACCCATCACATTTCTCCATCCTTCCTGTTGGCTGTTTGAGGTGTAAACAAGGATGTGTTTGCCAAAGGGTTTCTGTGTTAGAAAAGTATGAAGCTGTGCCAAAATTCAGAACTGCTCCACTGAAACCCATGTAAGTAGGTTGGAAAGTCTCAAAAAAGCTGGTGAGAAACCTGTATTTCTCCATGTATGGTACTTCTCCCGTTCACAGCATGACAATGAATTACACAGTAATGAAAGAATTTGCTGCCTAAAAGACACTGTTGGCACTGGCCTGAACTGCACTATATCCAATAAAGTGCGGACAGATCCTTCAAGGAAAATAAATTAGTTTTACCTCTGTATTTCTCCTGCCCTGCAATACCGTATGGCCAATTCATTAACAAAGGAACTCGAAGAACTGAAGCGATGACCGCAAAGGTTCATTCCAGTTACCCACCCTTCAAGCACTTTTCCTTCTCAGCAATAAAGAGTGCTGTTTACGCACTCTGTGAAAAAGCAGGTTCAGGCCTTAGGGACTTGGAAGAGATGGAGAGCAGCACTTTCAAGCATACCAGTAAACTGGCTCGACACGTGTCCAAGCTCAACTAGTACTTTTTTTTTATGGCCCTCTAAATCAAAACTGAGTAATACAAATAAGTTGAGACTCCACTAGAAATTCCACTAGACCAGGTAACAACCCAGCAAAAGAAAGTTATAAACTTCCTATTCTTCTAGCATTCACCTCAGAACTAGAAAAAGAATCAGAAAATAGATCTTCAAGGTGATCTCATAGGTCTTTTCCATCTCCCATTTTCATGGCACTGTATCTTCATTATAAGTATACCTCCAATTTTAAGTACGAGTCATTGCAAACAAATGTCTCAAGTGAGTCACGTAGGTGTGTTAGATCAGATTCTTCTGTCACTTGCTAGCAAAAGTTAGAAATTAACATTCCTGCAGTCCGCGTGGGATCATGCTTGACGCTGACTGAACACTATTAAGATGAGCATGCAACAGTCAGTGATTGCAGGAATCACACAGTACAATAACTGCTTTCATTACGTTGAATGGAGATGAAAAACGAGAATCGAAGTGTGTGAGCTAAAAGCAGAAAACTCTTTGATAGCACACTATTAACTGCTCCGTCATGGATTCTGTAACAGCACACGTAGATTGATGTGTTTCAGTATAAAAATGCGTTTAGTTTACACAAAATAATGCTTCCAAGGGAACAGGAGATCGGTATGCTGAGAACACCTCAAGCAGGTCTAACTAAGGACCTATTAAACATTAACCTCCACAAGCCTGCTCAATACAGGTTGTGGCAAGAGATCTTATTTATTTGCACTGGGCAGAGTGCACATGAATGTATTTTTGTGGTTCTCTAAAAAAGATCATACTTACAGTTTATTCCAACACTTGCAAATCCCTTGCCCCCTCCCTGTCGTCCTCCAATCCATCCTGGTTTTTACAAGGCAATCATTAGCACAAGATTATACCACTCCTCCTACAAACTGGCTGGTTTATCTTTCTTTAACTTTACAGATATCTTCACATTAATTAAGACAAGGGGAAGAACTCTCTACCGTTAAAACAAAAGATGCAATTTGAAAGACAAAAGCTACTAGAAGGTACCAGGCAGGCCTAACAGTCACATTTTCAGGCTGCCTAGGTTCCTAGGCTACTTGGAAACCTTACAACAAACAAAGCAAAACCAGAACCTCAAACACAGTTCAAGCTGAGAATGTGCTGTTGTCAATGTTTTAGTCTTACATATTAGCTCCTAAAGGACTGGCAGCCTGTTTGATGTTACCCTTTAAAATCCAAAAAGTAGAAAGAACATGTGCTCATTTCCAATAATATGTCACACTTCAGTAACTAAGCATATTTTGTTTTTCAAACATCCTGTGAACTTGCAGCCCTAAAAAATTAAGTCATTTAAGATATTTTTTACTATAGTTATACTGACTCCTAACTCTACTAGTAGAGACTAAATAATTGTTCATCTTCAGAAATCTGACCCTGGCTCTCAGAACACTCTCTGGGATCGGAATTCAAACAAGAAATGTTAAGTCATAACTTTCAAATGTGGATATTTAAAATCAGGCATCTGCATTCCACATGGAGCACTGAAAATGTCAAAATTTAGTCAAGTCACATTTGCAGACTTAAAGAGCAGACGTCTGTGTTTCTGATAAGACAGACTATGCAATTGCACCAAATTGCATAAAAAATTGATTTTATTACGTAAGTACTTATATACATTTCTGTGCATCTCTGAAATAGCAAAGCTTGAAAATTCTTTGAAATTTTCGTTCATTATTTTTGAGTGTTGCTTGTGAAACTTGTGAAACTATGGGATGAAATCTGATGTGCTTTAAGACCTGACTTCCTTTAAAAACAATTATGTGGCTATTATACAGCTGGGATAAACGAACCCAGAGCCATAAAATGACTAGTATGCATCCCATGCTGAAGTACTACCTGAGCAGCACTCTTCTAAACCACTATGGACCTCCAGAGAATGCTGTGAGGAGTAGAGCTTATTAGCAATTGCAGACCTTCCATCCTCATATGAAGGAAAAAAACATCTCCAATACGGCATACTGGGTACAAAACAAGCTTGAGCTTTTCTTTGCTCAACTCTGTACACTCAACTATCAGTGTAACTTAACTCTTTACTGAAAAATTACCCAAGTCCTGCTCACTGTCAATAGCTGCCATTGACCACCTCTCCATCTCACACTCCCCAAAAAGACAATCCCACCTGGAAAAACTGCCACCTCCCACCTCTCAACTCTGAATGATGCGTCAGTCTCTCCAAAACCTGCCCAAACCAGAGTACCTGCTCATCATGGCACGAAGTCCCACCATCAAGCCCCACTACTATTACTAAGCTTCACTAGTGACTTTTAAGCAAGAACTGAAAAGTTCATGGAGAAAGTCAGAGACTATTCATTTAATTTCCTGACTTTGATAGGCAGTATTTACTGGCAAATGGTCCATTCAGCAGTATGTCAGCGTAAAGCAAAGCTTCTAGTCAACTCCTACATCTGTGAATGGAGTAAATTTTAGACACTTTCAGATCTCCCTTACCTTACACTATAGTCGTAACAACTTCCAGTGGCCCATTTTATATCATGGATTGTTGTTTTCCAAAAGATGTGTTACCATCGCACCAAAACTCCTAAATACACTGCTCAAACAGCTCAACAAATCTGCAAGCTCCCTCAGGCTTGACTGAGAACATCTTTCAGCTCTCGATTAAGATAGCAGTGCTTCCTCACCCTCAGATAAGATTCTTAGGTAATTCTGCTGGAGACACTAATTATTATTGAAAAACACTACAGAGCACAGCTGACTTGTCCATATCTCCCAAAACAGAAAATAACTCACTTCATTCAAATCCCATCCCAGTGTTCTTACACTTAGATCAGATGAATTGTACTGGCCCAAGAAACAGGTCCTCTTCCTTAGGAAGATTACTGTGTTGGTAGAAAACTTTTTTCTCTCTCTGGCAGATTCTTTGCAAGTCACACAAAATGCAGATTTTACAACGCATGAGACTCCACCTCAATAAAAGCTTTAAACCAATTAACTATGGAGACCTCAGTGATTAGGAAAGATTAGTACATCCCTAGAATACTCTTTGACCTATTTATTCTTCAAGAGAATAATCCTTTAACCTCAAGAAGCGCTGATGCCAATAAAGACAGGTGGTTGAGTACTCCAGCTCCTAGCTTCCTCCCACATGAATGAAGAAACACAACAGGTCAAGGGCATCCTTAAAGAAGAGACTAAATCACAGGCAGGGTATAAGATACTTAGCAATGTCTCTTACTCAGCTACTCTTCCTGCACTTATTTCTGTGTTTATCTCTTTGGACAGATCGACCGACAGGGATTATTGGTGGAAGGGTGAGAGTGTTCAATTACATGGTTATTTTCAATTACGTACTTAAAATAATTTTAGGGAGATGACTAACATCAGCAGAAAAGACCGAGAAAGACTCTGGCACAAGATGACTTATCTCCCACATCCTGAATAGTTAGCACTGCTGGCTCTAGATGAGAACCTTGGCAAGTTTTTGGTAAATCTCAATGGAATGAGAAAATACTTGCTACAGTAGGTCAGCTTTAGTTATTCATTATACCTTTTCATCAAACCGAATAAACTATACTGCTTCCTTTACCCATTGCCAATACTAAGAAAGAGGGATTCATACAGCATACTTGCATCTTGCACGCTACCTGGCTGGGATGCAAAGTTCAAATTGAACAACTACCCCTGCATTTATCCTTTTCAATCAGCTGTTGAACGGGCATAAAAATTGTTAAGTTTCAGCCTCAGTCAAACACAGCCCCAGAGATATCTAACTGCACAGTGAGCTGACAGCCTTTTGTATTTGCAGCACACTACCACACTGTAACACAAGAGTGTAAATGCATCTGATTACAACTGCCCCAGGAAGGAATTAAGAAAAAAAAGTGTTTTACTAAACCAATGGTTTTACACTGTACTCTCTTTTAGTGATAAATTTATCTATTGATAACTTGGTATTCTAAGATACCTCTGTAACAATCTCATTACTGCTGTGCTCACCCTCTCTTTCCTACTTGGTTCAGTAATTACTCTCTTTTTGGCCTCATAAACAGCATAATTGGAGGAAAGTGGCCAGTGGGATTTTCAGTTCAAGTTTTAAATGCTGCTAGAAAGCATCAGATCTCTTTTGTTAGCTGTTAATACCTAGAAGATGACCTTAATTAAAACAAACTCAAACTTCATCAATATGAAGCTTTTTCTTCACTAAGGCACAGATCAGGTTTTTTTACAGAAACAAGGAGTCAGATTCCCTTCTGATATAAAGGTGCAGCTCTGAACTTCACCAAAATGTTATCCAATTTATTCCAAAGTATTTGGCCTTGTGCCCCAAAAGAGAAGAGCTATTACAGGATTGTTTGCTCACTGACTCCATACAGTGGCTTTGACAGAAAAAAAACAGTTGTCAGTGCAGTGATTAAGGCTGCAAATGTCAGTACCAGTTTTGCATTAGAAAAATAAAATCATGGTAGCTTGCAGGGAGGATCTGGCAGAGATATATAAAGTCATGTGGAGAGAAGATGGACTGTTCTCTACGTCCTTCAGTTAAAAAAACCCAACAAACAAAAAACCACCCCAGGTGACCTTCAAACAACACCAGTAAAAGCCAGGTTTATAACAAACAAAAGGAGTCAGTTCTTCACGAGGGGAAGCAATTTGTGGCACTCTTTGCCAGATGACATGGTGGAAGCAAAAAGCTTACACATGTGCAAGGGGTACACAAGACAATTACTTTGGACATCAATCACTGAATACACAAACCACATCAACACCAGGAAAGCCTCCTCTGAGAATAGTCACGAATTTGCAGAGTAATTGAAGGAAACACCTTGCCCTATTCTTACTCCTCCCTGGACATCCGCTTACGGCCAGCGGGGGAGGCAGGACGCTAGGCTAGATGGATCCCAAGCCCGAGCCAGTACAGCCACTCTTACATAGGATGAGCAACCATTAAGAGGATTATCCAGTGAATTCAACGCTGCGAATGATTGCAGAAGTGATGCATTAGCTGATTGCACTGGAATAGCCTGCGGCAGCTGACTCTACTGGGTCAGCAGCTGTACCCCACAGAGGGAGGAATGTTCTGTTTCTCTCAGCAGCACCCCCATACCAGTGCAATGCAGCTTCGGGTAGGTGTCAGCAGGGCCACAGCTGTGATTTTTCCCTAGGCTATGACAGAAGTGCACAACAGTGCTGTCCGTGGAGCAGTGCAGAAGAAACAGTGCATGTCAGAGTTCCTGGCTCTCCCTCCACTTGATGTTGGAGGGGGGAACGTTACCCAAACCAGTGCTGTCCCCTGCACAAAGTCTCCCGGAGCACGGCAGCGCAGACACGACACGCAGCACTGCCGTGAAGGGTGCCAACGCAGAAGCAAAAGGGTAATTACAAGGCTGCTCTTCCTCCTACTCATAAGGAGAAGAAATTACGGAATCTCTTCCCCTTTGTGATCACGCAAAATAGCTCATGGCTGATTAAAGATCCGTAAGAAACGCAAAGTATCAAATAATCTGTTTTTAAGACTCAAATTACATACCCAATGGCATAGGGATTTTCAAAGGCACTTCCTAATTCATGTGGTCACAGGTATTTTCATGAGTGTTAACTGGATGGAATAACTAATTTTTATTCAGATATCAGTTGTCATTTAGTGGCACAGATACCTTCAGGAATAATACAGACAATGATTTAACACAAACAGTAATTAAAAAAAAATCAAAACCACCTCTTTGCAATGTATTAGGCATCCCTCCATTTTGTACTCAAAATGATGAAAACGTCCTTGTTCAAAGGAGGAACAATGTTAGCAAAGCTGTTAAACATTCTTTTATCTAAATAAACCACACAACAAGGATTGAAAACAGCTAGCATTTATGTAAGAGACTTTTGCTTTGGTTGCTATTGGCATATAGGAAGAAGAGAAAAGCCGACCTGGTATCTGTCTGCCGTTCTACCTTGCTATCGTTTACACTTTAATAACCAGAATTCAGCAGCGCTGTTTCAGACAGAAGTAACAAAAAGCAAAATCTCACAGTTTGCAAAAAAATGCATCACTGCTTTTCAATATGAAACTAATACCCTATTCAGTTCCCCTTTCATTTCCTTTTGTGCTCTCAAGACTATTTATATATATCTGACCTTTTACCTGAGACCATATCTCTTAATAAACAGCCAAAGGTTACTCTGTTTCGCTCCAGTACAACGTTAACTTACTGCAATTATTGCCAAGAAACACGTACAAAGGTCATGAATTGTGATACAAAAGCAAGGGAGAGGCGGAAATCCATTATTTTTAGAGAGAACTGCAATATAGAAAAGGAAATGACAAACATACTAATAATCCCATGATATACCTCAATGCTGGCAACTATATCCATGGAATATGGTATTTTCTAGGAGGAAAAGAAAAATGTGTCTCCAGCCATCCAAGAGGACCAGTTACTGAATGCTGCAAAAGGTTGAACTAGTTATGCTGGAAATCAAATGTAATTCCCGAACTTGTAAAAGGTTACAAAGACTTCACTGAGTGAAAACATTCGTCTTCCATGACCATCCCCACCATTTTTAAGTGCCTGTCATACAGTAGCTGGTAAGGCTGAGGTGTTGTACAACAGGTTAATGGCCACAACAGAGCGTCTCATGGCTGAGGTACAAATAAGGAGCCTGCAGCAGAATTTAAGATTAAAAAAACAAATCAAACATTTACAAAGTGACACAACAACACTGCTCTCTTGCTGGATGTCTGCATACGTGTGTGTGTGTTCAATAACAACAGAGCTAAGATCAGTTCCAAGGGAACATTTTATTCTCCCTTGCAATTTTGAAAACTGGAGTTTGACTTATCTATTTACTGTAGTGTTACTCATAAATAGAAAAAGTGCTATCTAAAAGAAAAACATGACCTAGCTATGGGAGAAATCCAGACTCTCCAGACTTGCATCTCGTGTTACAGCTGCTTAAGCTCAGTCTTGGAAAAGCTAAAGTTGCATTTATGATCTAAAAACCTAAAATGCTCACAAGTAAAAAGCTTTTTCACATGGAATTCAGCAATGTTACTTTTAAAAGGAGTATCTGATATGCAGTAAATGAGGAAGTCCTAAGTGTCTATACTACTCAAGTTACTAGGGTAAGACTTCCAGCATACAGAGAACAGACCCCGTTCTTAATTGTCAAACTGAGATGTTCACTGCTGGCAATTGAGGTCAAATGCTGCTGGGATCTGCTGGATAGATCAGATTTTTCAAGAGCGCACATACTCAGACACATAGAGAGCGTCTGGCCCCTTGTGTCCCTTGCACCACATACTCCTGTTGCTCTTAGGCCGCCCTCAGCCCTGTTTATTACAAGAAGTTTTGGGGCACCAGAAATTGCAAAGCAGTGGATGTTACAGGTGCACCAGGGTGTACTAACCAGCTCCTCCTGGACAAACTGACCTTCAGTCCTCAAAGGAGGGCTTTTAAAAGATGCATAGGACATAGTGAAGTCAATGAGTATTTCACTACTCTTTTATAATGGGAAAAAGGATTAATTCAGCTCTGATCCCTTCTGAAGCTCCCACCTTGAAAGTACTACAGGTGAAGCTAATGGCAGAGGTCAGCAAGAATTAAGCCCTCCCACAGACTGAGAAATGTCTTACACTTTGGATCAGTTCTGACTGCTGGCATATGTCCTTATTACAAAGACAGCACTGACTGTCCATTTATACAGTGGGAATAATGTTGATGATTTTGTCTAACCTGATTAACTGAACAACTAATTAATGAGAAACAGAATAAGCATTGGGGAATCTGAACAGAAGGAACTGAGCGATTTGTCTTAGCAGAAGAATTCTCATCCTCCTCCTAACCTCCTTTTTTCTACATGGGTACAGAAAGGTCAGAAACAGCCGGCTAGAGCAGGGGCTCACATGCTTATTTTACTGTGCCTTGTTTCTTGGTGCTGACTTTGATGTTTCCCTTCCAAAAGATGTTGTACTGACCAAGGAGGACTGCTCCCAAGTGCTAAATCACGACATCACTCCTCCTCCACAAAAAAAAACCCCACATCAAAACAATAGACAATGAATGAAAAAAAATCAAGCAAAACACGTGCACATACAGACTGGGACACACATATGCATATGGATCTTATTTTCTCTACATTTTGGCTATGTGGTATTATCATGGGGCAACAATAATATCACTGGGTATTTGTTTAAACAAAAAATTGCGAGAGAGTAAAAGCAAAATTCTGGAGCATCTTAACTGCAAAATTTGTGAGTTGGGTTCGAAAATTTGTAGTATACTAGAAATACGGACAGCAGGATACAGCGACATTTGTTACATGCCCCTGTTCCCTTTAAATGTGCTAAATATTAACGTGTTAAAATGAAAATATTGTTGGTGAAATTCTAATGAAAGAAATAGCAGTATAATAATTTTTGACTCTGTAGAGTTTAGCATTAACATATTTGTGTAAATATTCAGGATTTGATTTAGTAACACCACAAGTGACAGATCTCTAATCTTGTGAATGCTTTAATGAACCTCTAGAGCAGAAACATTCTGTTTTAATACTACATGCACAGAGCTGTCAAAAACAGCAGAGCTAGAAGCACTGGAAAACTATTTCAAAAGTTAGACAAGGAATTGTTTGGGGATCTTCTGATTTTTCACTTGACTTTCTGAATCACAGCCTAAACATAACTGTCCTCCTCACTCCGGATCAAATCTGCTATAGATGAAGGGTTTAGAAGCTTATAAACTTTCCCCTACAAATCTCACATTGCTCATTTCCTGTCAACTCGCATCTTAAAATGTCATTCTGGCTGAATCACTATATACCCTTACTATAAACATGTCCATCTGCTCACTGGTGGACAACTGCGAGTGAATACTAGCTGAAGAAACGCTGAACACAAAACCAGAGACAGACTCCCACAGGTGCTCCTTCTCCTCACGCACTTTCTACCCATCTTCTCATTTTCCACGTGAACCCACGCTCCTACCCTTGGGGGCTCCCTGGCCCAGGCGGGAGAAAACTGACATGACTTGCCCAAACAAGGGGATACTGAATAAAATGGAAACGTTTGTTGAGACCTGATCTCCTTTGAAAATCCTTTCTGAAGTTCCCACTGCCTCCCGATGGGAAAAAAATAATCCAGTACTGAAAGCCGACCATTAACACGATGCTAAAATGGTCCCAGACATGCAAGAAGACTAAAGGAAACTATCTAGACCCTGCAGGCTTAGCCAAGGCAGCATAACCTGGATGCCTTTTTTCCTGACATAAATGAGGGATTGCTCTTGTCTGCTGAACATATAACCATGGGGCCAGAGCACTGAGGTGGCAGGGAAGGGTGACTTATTTAGGGGGACCTCACTCAGCTGTGGGAGTTGACGAGTTCTCAGCAGTTTCTCTTGGATCTTGTCAAGGGATTAGAACCTCAGGCTAAGGTATTTAAGTAAAAACAGCTTAGAAAGGGAAACATTTATAAGTGAAGATCTTGCTTTACCCATCTGGGGAAATAATCTGAAACATTGTGGCTTTCAGGAGAGGTGGAGCTTTACAATTGACTGCAAAGGGAGAAAAGGCAAGCCAAGCCGGAGAACTTTTTGACCACCTTACCTTTCATACCTCTCCCCAGGGATGAAGGGCTCAAATCCTGCCAAGGGCTGAATGATCTGCTCTGAGTGTTCAATCAGACGGAACAAGGAAGCAGCCCACTTTACAACAGTGCCGCCAAAGTCAGCTGGAGCACTCCTCTTGACATACAAAAAGTACTTAGGGGCTTGGCTGGCTGGGGTTGGCACCACACACTTCACACACACCAAGCACCAACAGATGCAGCTACATGCAGTGGATTGTTTGCCTCCTTAGAAATCTAACGACAGGCTTGCAGAACAGAGTGTGTGCACTTTTGCAGCCATTTAAAGTACTATTTTGCCAACTAATCCTCCCAACTGAAGTGGCAGCTTTTGTTAGAGGACTGGAAACAAACAGGATAAAAATGCAAGAAGTTAATGGCATCTAAAATAAAAAGGGTTGTTTTGAAACTGTTAGTTTTTGCAAAAGCCAGCAAGAGACCAATTTCTGTAGCTCTTCAGGGAGTGACATCCCCCTGTTCAGATGTCATCAGAATGCACCTACATTACATTCACAAAGCTGAAATTGCACCTTTATAATTTTACTTGATTTTGTAACTTTGAATTTTAATTTAAAATTAAAGGTTACAATTTTAATTTTATAAATGGACTTGCTTTCTATCCTGTGTTAGGTGAAGAGGGCTACACATTCTACCACCTAGCTGGGTAAGAAAGGGAAGTGCGTTTTGCATTCCTTTTCCAAATATGTAATCAAGCTGGGAACAGCATTACATACTCATTGTGCCAGTGCTCGTGTTCCAGCGCAAATATTTATGTGCTTTGAGCTGACTGGTTCTTAAAACTGAAAGTGCTCTGTGAAGAAGGCATTAAAGGTGAAAAAAAAAATATCAGAAATTAATCTTGTAACCCTGAATAACTAGGTCATAGGTTGTATGTTTTATTTGAAGGCAATACTGAGCTAAAAGCCACCATACTACTAAAGATGACATGTTTCAGGTGAAACTAATGGAAGGGGTAATTCCAGAAATCTCCCAAGTGAGTCTCATAACAGTTTGCCTGCCCAGATTTCCCTGGCCACTTGAACTAAATAAAAATTCTCTTTATTGCCTGTATTTGATCATCAGAGAAGCCTTATCATGGTTATTCAAATACGCCATTTCATTACAGTTCTAACAATACAACCCTGGCCAGCCGTACACCAATAGGACTATATACAGCTGCAGTTTGAATAGCACTTTAACATCTTCGGATATGAAAGGTCTTTGTTCAAAATTATTATTTTTGTTGTTACTGTATGTTTCATAAACCTGTTTATTAAAGATGATGATAAAATTGGCAATACTGCAACTCAAGACTAACTAATCTGTAATTACATGAGTTATCACTCAGTGTAGTGCCACAAAATCTATCAAGACCATACCTCAACACACTAGAAATTCCGTTCCAAAGCAGACCATAAGTAACATTTCATCATAATACCCTGACACTTGTGATGTGATAGATGCACAGCAGTGCAGATACATGTGAACAATAAAGTCTCTGACAGTGTAACACTGCCCCATAAAAAAAAACAACAAAAAAACCTCTATGATCCTGAAAGCTCTATTTATCTATTTATAACCAGGTAGCTAATGAGAACACCCAACCCATTTCTCTCTAACTAGCAGAGCCTGTTGACCAACAGACTGAGACTCTTGAGACCTTCACTGGGTTAGGAAATTAAACTGAAACTTGGATAAAAGTCTTAAGGATTGTAGTAACAGCTGGCTGCGCATAAGACCTGTAAATCCCAACAAACCTCAACTTAATTTGGAATAAAAAAAAAATCAAACCACATAATTCTTTTACGGGAAGGAATTTCCAAATAAATATACACACACACACACATATGTATCTCAAGAAAGTACATGTTGTACTTCCACCTGCTGGCCACCTGCCTGAAAGATCATATGGATCTCATTCTACTAGGTGGAGTGAGAAACTAATGAAGTTCTTCCAGGCAAGGCATCAGAAACGTGACAGTTCAATTTCCCATTGAAATAGAAACTGTCCTATGATGAATTTCCTATTTTGTGAAAATTGCACTTTTTTTTTTAAATAGAGAAGTTTCCAGAGAAAAACTCCGCACCATTTCTAATTATAATTCTACCACATACCTGAGCAACCAGTAAGGGGCAGCTTTACGGTCCTGACAAAGCAGGGACTGGAATGCAGCTTGCAGAGACTTCTGGCTCCCTTACTTTCTGAATTATGATCCACTGAGAAAGCAAGTTAAGAAATCCCTTTACTTGGCACAACTTGTCTTTCTCAATGACTGAGCAATCTTTGAAAGAAGAAGCATAACTATAGTGAAGGTGTTCTTGTGTCTCCTCAGTGCACCTACACAGCAAGAATGACAGTTCAGGTACAGACAGTCCTAAAGAATTACTTCTCTTTTTCCCATCTCTAAAATTTATTAACTTTTGGTTTCCTTAAAACAGATTTCCTTTGAGCTGCTGCAATCTGTACTTGATTTAAATGCTTCTACTCCTTCTGCAAGTCTGTAGCATTGTGGATTTCCCCTAGCTATGACCAATGTTTTAGACAAGGTGCAACTTTCTCCACTGGAGCTGTTTTTCCTTTCCAATACACTGCTCAAAGAAACTTTATGTTTTGATGAGTTTTCCTGAATGATCCACTGTGGGTGCCGTGGGGGCCTTAGCCATATTGGGTGATTGTGAAGAGCTTAAGTGAACAACAGGTGCCAGGTCAGAAGATTAAGAAAACAAAAGCAAGACATCACAGCAAGATAAGCACCTGAGGAAGGGCATTGATGCTGACACCCAATCAGCAGGAGGATGAGAGCGCATGGACACTGGACTTGAGCCAATAGTAGAACTTGCTTAGGCGCGTGTATGCGTGAACCTAGCGGCAAAAGGTATATAAACTATGTTTGGAGAACTAATAAACGGATTGAATTTGCATCACATTGATGCGTGTGTTCTCTCCCGTTCTTGCCACGGACGGCGGGCTGCGGCAATCCACATATTCTTGTTGTCATTTTAAAAGAGCAACACTTCCTGCTTTTAAAAATTTACTGCTTTTACGGCCAAGGTGTGGGAAAATCTTACGATAGCTAGACCACGAAGTGTCAGGAATCATGCAAGTTCGGGAAGATGGTAAACATCATCAAGCACATGAGAGAAGGTACATTCCCATATTGGGATGGGATGGCATGAGCCACTACTCCCCCGTTTCTAGGTATTTGCTCAGAATTAATGATTACAGGTTGATGTCAACTTCAGAAAAAGATGATGTGAAGCAACAGGCACCTAAGCCATCTCAACAACAACCAAAGGCTGCAGAAAGAAATAATATTCTTGCAGTACCTTTAGACACTAACTAGAGAGAGGTTCCTGTTTTTCCAGTTGAGATTTCGGTATCAAAGTAAGAGCCTGAAGCCATGAAAAAGAGGTAAGAAAAAGCAGGGCTAATTTAGTAACACAGTAAGCTGGAAAGGCATACCAAAGCACTGAGAAGTTCATTATCCAATGTCATTTTTGTTGATGTCTTTCCCTATTTTTTTAAACCACTGTCATTACGTTTCAATTTTGATTCAAGTTAGTTCTTCTGCAAATTTGTGGCATTCTTCTCCCTGTACAAGAAGTTTCACGCTTATAGGTGCTCTTTCCAAACTCTTAATCAAGAAACACCTGGATCAGCACCAATGTCTTCGGCCATCACAAGGATAATCTCCTAACATAATGTAAAAACTAATTGCTTCCTACAAGTACCTCCCTCTCCATTTTGGGAACCTTACCTTTGGGTAAGACCAATAGCGGCATTCCAACCAAAAGGAGGTACTAATGCTTGCCTAGGAAAAGTGTCTCAATAAGCCCTAGCCCCACACTACACACCCAGGAGAACAGATAAGGAAGGTCACATTACCACAAGCATTGTACAGAGGGGAAAAGTTATCTCTACATTCAAGAACACAAAAGAAAGGATGGCAAAGAAATACAGACTGTGAATGGGCTACAGCACGTGTGCAGTGACTGGAGGTGATGGAAGGCCAGGTACCAAGAGTGCTGCAGCTTCTGCACTTTGCTACAGACTGCCAGCCTTTTCTCTGGAGTAGGAATGAAGGGTTATCAGATTTGAGTACAGGAAGAATAGTGGGACAGGGCTGTGGGAATCTGGGGAAAAAAATGTGAAGATGGAGAAGAGAGAAAGGAGAGAGAGTGTCAAAGCAATCATGGGAAAGGTAGCAGTGTAGTGATTCAGGGTGAAACATTGGCAATAAAGCGAGTGATCTGAGGGATGGCTTGACAGAAATATCCCAGAAGGAAGTAAGCAAGCTCATCTAAATTTCCCCTCCTCACCCTCCTGCAGCTCACAATGTAAAAGCAAAAAAAGCAGCTATTTAGATAAAAGCAGCTGAGTTTGGTAAAGGGGAGGTCCTCCTTTTCTTCCCTTTCTTTGCTGTCTGCTTCCCCATTCCACCACAGTTCATGCTTGAGTGCAACACTCTTATAATTAACAGGTTCTCAGTTTATGAGGCAGTTGTCCTGAGTATCCTGTGTTTTTTCTCTCCTTTCAACAGGATTACTTGGCAAACCTCTCTCCAACTACCCACAGATATGAATTCATCAATGCCTTTTCAAGAACCAGCAACTCTACTTACAAATGGCTTGCTATTTTCTAGACACTGTGACCCAGATCATGTCAAATAATTCTCTGATGCATTTGTTCTTTTATGACATGGATCAGCTAGTTCCTACTGTATGTAACAGTTCACATATTAGCAAATTTGCAATCACTTTTCTCTTCTGAATCTCATTTATTACCACTTTCTCTTTGAGTACACCATTTCTAAGTTATTATACAAATTGGCTAGGACAGGGGATATTTGCTAGAATACAAGAAAAGTAACGTTTGGGAATGCCAGCTGAATTTGGAAGCTATCAACAAGATCCAAAGACACAAACACAATGTAAGCCCTCATGTTTAGTCATGGCTCATTCCTCTCAGGCAGTCATCTGTCTCCTGACGCAAAGCAATGGGCAACATTGTCATCTCACTTAAGTAACTATATCTTTCAGGCTATTTTGTTGGAGTAATTCTGGTTGTCACCATCTACTTTGATAGCTCAGATCTCTGAACTGCTGTGGGAAATCTCCCATGTCTACACCTTTGGGCACTCCCAATTACTAGTAAGTCCTTAAAAGTGAAAAACTATCTTTGCTTTTGTAACTGCCTGAGGCTTGAAGGAGATGGGAGACGTATATCTGAAGCTCTTCTTTTGGGCTCTTTAAAGTACCACATCTTTTTACAACTATGTTTTTCTTCACCCGTTTTTGTTACTGAAGTGACCATTAGCTGCTAAACATCAATCTAATCTGCCCAGCAGATTATTTCCATTACCAAGAAGTTACTGTGACTTCAGTAACATGTATTAGGAAGGATACTGCAAGTCATCAGTCATTTTATCTCCTTCCACAGACACATTTTAGGTGACTGTTAATAACAGGTAAAAGACTACACAGCTAAAGACTTCGTCACTGATTCACCACATAAGAAAACCCTTCTAAAGGCAGCTGGGTCTGACTCATACAGATTGCTCTGCAATCAACAGATTCAACAGACCCTCCTGGGATACACTGCAAAGGAAGAGATGTTTTTAGGTGATTTTTCTTGACTGGCAGAACTTGGGCTCACATCAAACTTCTTGTTCTGCCAAGGTCAAAGACATTATATTTTTAGAACTTATTTTCTCACATTTCCAGTTCATTCAGTGAAGGCTAAGAGGATTGTGCTCTAGGTGGCCCTGCCTTGGCAGGGGGGGTTGGACTAGATGATCTTTCAAGGTCCCTTCCAACCTTTGTGATTCTGTGATTTTAATCAGTGGGTGCTTGACAAACCCCACCAACGGAAGGCATGTAGTGCAACTATATAAAATTCAAGAGCTCACACCTTGGAAGGGAGTAATTATCTGCACAACTAACACACAAAAGGAAATAAGGTGATTACAAGCCATTCTCATGACCATTTCCTGCACAGACTTCAGGTTGCTTCCTATAGTAGAGACAGCACAAGCCACAACACAACACTTTTGTCTGCCCTACTTATTTTTGTCAACTTTTTCTGAACTTTAGAATCCTCTGATGTTACAGACATGACCTCCTCCCCCAAAGATATTATACTTTAATTATATCACTTTTATTTAACAGCTCCAATGTACTTTCTTCAAATAGTAACTGCTCTTTAAAGCTTGCCTTCAAGTGCACTCAGAAATAGCTGTTCCAAGTCAGAACATGTGATTTTTGAATTAAGATACATGCAGACTTCACAGTAGCAAAGGCTAGAAACCTTAAACTGTCCTAAAGTATGACAGTTCACCATCACTGATGTACACTGTAAGTGATCACCATGTCAGAAAACTTGAATACTTCCTAGAATTATTGTGTCTCCCCATTTAAAAACATCTAATTTTTAGCAGACATATTTCCTATACAAATAACAGCGAGTACCTAACAAAGAATAAAAATGTTTAACAGAATCAACTTCCACACTGGTAATGAAAATTAGTCTAACAGCAGAATTGATTTGTAAACTGAATACCAATCAATAACACAGAACATTATTACAACACTGCTTGCCTCCCACTTGCCTAAAAGATTTCTGAATTGACACCTGCAATAAGCCTGTGTTATTGATTTGCTATAAGAAAATGAAATATTAGAGATACTCACTTTTACCAAAATAATTCTTGCTAGCTCTTCACATACAGGCTTTTCTTCATCCTTCTTCAAACCTTCTAATTCAAACAAGGTATTGTAATTTTCCAGCATTTTTGTCATTATCTTGTTGCAGATCTCCTGTTCTTTTATACCTTCAAATCCAGAGGGCACGCTAAAATTGGACATAACACAAAGCAGATCATTATATGCACTCAACATACCACAGTTCCTGCACAGAGTCTCTGTATCATTTCAGTTGTGGATGCGGGCTGCCTAACAGGCACAGGCACTTCCCAACTGTCTTGGGAAGGAGGATTGCGTTGACGGTGGTAACAACTATCACTGTTTGCTTGCAATTTTTCTTACCGGTATTAAATACAGTATCTGTTGGTCAAACTATCTACTCCACAGAATCAGGTAGATATCTAATTGAGACAATCACCAAATGAGATACCACCGACTTTGCTAAAAGTTGGGTTCGTGACTGCAACACAGACAGCATGAGGCATTTAAGTGTTCTGAACTGTCAACAGGAAGAGTCAGATTCCTCCAAAAAGTAGTTTGTAATGACCTCAAAGGTATGGAAGAAGGATGAGTCAAAAAAATAAGAAAGCCCGCATGCTGAGCAGGACACTACAAGTAAAGCAAGATCTCCACAGCTTCAGGTGACCAGATTTCTTGACTTAATGTTTGAGTTGCCATTTCTTTTGAAAGTAGGCTCGTAACTCACAAGGGTTTTTAAAACAGAGAGATGGAGGCTGCCTTCTGCAAAACAACCTAAAAGATTCATGTAAAAAAGATGTTTCTAACCTCCACTTTCCACGACAATAACGAACTACTTGGCTGCAGAAGCAGCAATTTCTTGCCCTCTTGAAATAGCCCCTGTGCAGCCAGGAATTGTTTGCCACAGACCTTAAAGGCATGCACAGAAGAAAAGGCAAGACCATGATTTGGAAGAAGCATTGTGTTCCAGTCTATGCTCCTTTGCCTTCCTTATGTTTCACACAACCCTGTCATGAGGTTAAAACCACATATTACTCACAACAGAGCACACAATTAGTTGAAGCATCTAATGATGTAGGCTTTCTGCATGTTTTGTTGGACTTTGGTTTCGAAAACTGACTTAAATTCTGTTTTAATGCAAAAGTAAGATCTCTGAAAAAGCTTCTTCAGCATTTAAAATACTTCTCCAGTCATCCAGTATTTGTCATTATACAGCATTTCCAGCAGGCACAACCTTTTCAATAATCCAAAATGCTACATGGATGTGAATTTTCTAAGGACCTTATAAGGTGTCAGAGACTGCAGAGCACGAGGTACAAGAAAACACAGTAAAGATTTAAAGGGAACAAGCAGGGGAGCAAAAACCAGAAAGAGAATTTTCAAGTATTTTTTGACTGAGGACAACTAGAGATTGTATGAGAGGAAAAAAAACACCCAGCCCTTCAAAAATTAAACAAAAGCCATCTGACTTATTTTACAAGGATGTAACTTGAAAGTAAACCATTGTTTACTATAACCAGCAAATTAAAATTTACAAATAACTATCTACTGTAAAACTGTAACTATAGTTTATTTGGGCCAGATGTGCATTTCAATAAGAAGGCTCTGAAAGCAGATGCCCCCAGAAATTTCCCATCAAAACATGCTTTCTTGTAGGGGTTGCCATTGACCCTTCTCAGCACTTGACTCTCTGCAGTATGTCTACATGCCAACAGGGAGAGGATCCCACTGCAGCAGAACGCATCTTTATAAACTCCAGAGTACAATCTTTACAGCTGTCATTTCAACATTCAATACGTGCTAGAGTTGCAGGACCTGAAGTTTAAAGGAACTGGATTATTTTACACTGCAGAACATTTCCAACTGTAAAATGGGTCAGTCTTAGCTGCTATAAATAAATTCATTGATTTCATTAGAGTGGCAGCCAGTCTCAAACTAAAGAAAGAAAAAATGGGACAGCTTCTATTGATGGATATGCATGCATACCCAGGCCAGTTCACTTCAAAGAATGTCAGATATTCACTAAAAGTATCTGGCCTGAATAAAAGGAAGTGTATTTATACAACAGGTGCATGCAACCACCCCGATTTAAAAAAAAAACCCTCTTCTCACGCCAAATAATGTTGGCTAAATGAATTGGCACAGCGCAAAGCTTGCTTGATAATTCAGAGAAATCTTGACTGTTACCTTCCTGATGTGTTTCTCCAAAACAGAGTACAACTCAAACAAGGCTGGCACCCCTATGAACCTCTTTCCTAGGAAATGGACTGAAAATATACTAGAGCGAGTTCAAGTTAAAATAAAGACTCAGACTTCAATGAGTTTTAGAGCGGAATCTTGACTTAAACCACACTTGCTGGGAACTACGGCCAACACTTCCCTACTGGCAACAGCCAACACCAAAAAACTCTTCCTGGTTGAAAAACAGCCCAAAAAAACTTTCCACAAACACAGAAACAGTATTTAGATACTGCACAATTCCATGGCTTTCTTGCCCTCCCTTCTCCTTATTACTTTGTCAGTTGAACTTTATTAAATCACATCTGTGAAAAGTCCGGCATCTTACTCTGAATAATTCTGTATGTGCATGGTGAGGTGCATATGCAAAACACAAGGCTAAAGCTCATGACTTTAGTCTTTGTTATCACCCCTCTCTGAAGGCAACCAAGCAGAGCAGTATGAATTGTTTTGTTTTAATGGCAGTCTAACATATTTAATTCATTGCCATCTCTCTGCCACTTAAACAGGCATATTTTACAAGGTTTCTCATTTATTTTTTCCTTTAATTGCTGCTGTTATTAGACCTCCATCATGGCAAAGACTATTATACTCTTTGAGCTCTCCACGGTGACCTCTTCCTTGCAATAAATCTTCAGTTCAGCACACAGAAGTTTAGATTATGAGCACGTACCACCCTGCATATTTATACAAGTTAAAACCCATCTGTTGCCACACCAGTCTGGCTAGACTTTTATAAAAATGTGTGTAAAAAAAGAATAACTTACTTCAGCTTTTCTTAGTCTGAAAAGCCGTAATATCTACAAATTTCACTTCAACTCGCCAGTAAAACCCAGTCCTATGAGAAAGTATTCTCTCACGCGACCACTTCTATGATCCACACTACTCGTTGGAATTTTTTCATATTCTTTTGTGAAGACCTTGTTAAAACATTACAGTAAAACTGTATTCACATTCATGCTTCCTTTCTGTCTAATTTGCATCTTAATTAGGCACTATAGCTGTGCTGCTTTTAGAGTCAGCTGCACATCTTCACTTACAAAATCCTCAATGGCGGGACCTGATCCCATTGTAACCACGGATGTACAAACTACTTCAGTAGCAGCACCAGAAACAGCAGCAAAACATCAGTTTCACTACCAGAAGCACGTTTTCTAGAAGGGAAGCGTAAACCTGTAGTCTCTGTGGTTATTTCTAGAAGAAAAAAAAATGTTGATGGGTTCAATTCTGTCCTAGAGATTTGAGCTGGAGAACTCCCACTGAGCTCTCACAGTAGTTTGCAAAGTCACGAACAGAAACGTAGTACAGGCAGTGATAGAAGCAAGTTTTCTAGTGTTTCCCCTTAGATTCATTGGACACCCTGCCCACCCCAAGAGATGCTCAGAGTGATCTGTGTGCAAAACACAGCGGCTCCACATTAACTATTTGGGAAACACATCCTTTGTCTAAATGAGGCACCAGCGTTAACAGTATCCGATTCAGTCAGTCGGTGCCCACGGGAAAGGTGCATTAGTACCACAAGTTGCACAGGATATTAAAGACTGAAGTTATCGGTGAAGCCGCTTTAAAGCGGAAAAAGCAGTAGTTCTCAAAGTTAAAACATCACTTGGGAACAGGATCAACCTCTTAGCCCTTCATTCCAAAATATGACACCTAGCAGTATTTGACACTTCTGCCCAATGTCCTACCAGCATGCCTGGCCCACTCACCACAGCTCCATGCTACTCATATCCACACAGTCCAGTTCTTTTAGTTCTTCCAGACCACTTTAAGCCAAGAGTGTGTCTGCTTCCATGGGGATGCTCAGAAAAGCTAGTCTCAAATGGGTTAAACCACATCAAAGCCCTGTGTCACAACTCCTACTCAGAACTGAAGTGACCTGAGGTCAGATTAACTCACTGTGAATGAATGAATTACATTTCATGCAGCAGTTAAATGAATTTACCTCAGGGTCCCTGCAAACAAGCCGTAACAGGCTAAATACAGAGTGGGCTTATGAGAAAGCAAATCTCCAGACTACTGTGAGTGGTGCAGTATCACATCCAAACATGACTGCATCAGCACGAGACAGACATCACTACAAGGCTCTGTCACCATCCATCGCACCCGAGAAACTTGCTTCAAGCAAAAACGAGGGCCAGGAGGACCTGGGATATAGTTATCTGCCTGTAATGAGCTGGACTGAGATCACTGAACTGATTTCCCCAGGCAACGCCTGCTGACAGCTCCCTGTCACAGCTGAGAACCAGCGATTTCCATGTGACACAGCGCATCTCATTACAAATTCCCGATGGTGTTCAACCCCACCCTGTCTGAGATGAAGAATGCACATTACCATTTCCTTAAGTGGTTTTGCAGAAGTAGTTTGCATGGAATGACAGCACTGTAATCCTCATTTACAAACCACTGAGGGATATGTACTCTGTCTTCTCTGACTGCTACTTTTACTGTTTGTACAGCACCTTTTGTAGAGGAGCACCACAGACACCTTACCATTCTCCTGGAGGATCCCAGAATCACAGAATCGCTAAGGTTGGAAAGGACCTCTGAGATCATCAAGTCCAACTGTCAACCTAACACCACCATGCCTACTAGAAGAAACGAAGGGACTCAGAGGACAGGGAACACTACATGGGTTTTTTGTTTCTCTAGTCCTCACAAAGTACTGCAGATGTCCACAAGTCCCTCAACACACACGACTGAAGGTTTGGAGAGCAGAGCTGTAGTAATCTTAAGATGTTATACTTCAGGTGGTCTGTTCTGTTCCTCTAGACAGATGTTACCATGTCTGTAACAGATGTGACCTCATGGCCACAATTCAGTCCCTGTACTTCAGCTGATGAAAGTGATTTGTCTTAACACACTGGACCACAAACTAGTGCAGCTGAAAACAGGCAAGTTTGGGTCTGCAGGCTCTGCTGTAAGATTAGAGACTAACAGGTAGCTAAAGATACAGCAACGTTAACTTGAGGCAAGCGTTGATGTCAGAGTGTGCGAGTCATTTACATGCTCTGCACCATTTACAGACTTATGTCTCGCCAGTTTGGAACAAATGTACGGACATACATCACTACGGAGATTTTACAGAAGTGTCTTAGCTCCTGAGGCACTGGAGAATCCCACGAGGCATCTAACTGCCTACCTTTCAAAATCCCTTCCAGATTATTTTCTGTAAAATCAGGTTTGGGAGCCTAAGTTAACTTGATAATTCTACCTCTATCTACATTACTTGTGGTAGATACACAATGCAAAATGAAGGTAACGCAAAGAGTTAGTTCAGTTAGCTCAGTCCTCACTTTGACCCTAATCCTGGACTTGCCTTTTTTTTTTTTTTTTTTTTTTTAAGACCAGTGCAGGATTGGGACTGCACTACCTGAAAACAAAGTCCATTCACATATTTCAAAGGCCAATATTACTCATGAAGGAGTTCTAGTTCAGCCCCTCTTCAGCTTCATATACCCACTCTGCGTAGGCTTCAAAGCTTCTAGAAACCAAGGTAAGACATTCAAGCAGAACTTTAGATCATATTTTAATTCTTACAAATTCAGTAAACAGTGGAAATCTTTTTGAATCTCCAAGATACCTACAGCTATGCTACAGATGATCTACATTTTCTCCATACCTAATGGCAATCTACATTTTCTCCACATCTAATGCTTTCTTGTACAGTCGCTCAGGTAACTTCTGTTACGTAGTCATCAAACAGAAATAATTCCATCTAACTCCAGTATTTTAAGCAGATACCTGCATTTGCCAGCCATTTTTCGGGGGATGGAGCAATCTCTCTCAACACAAACTCTGTTGAAATGAAAGTCAGGTTAGTGAGGGCTTGAACGATGGAGGCCACGCACATAGATTGTTCTTTGAGAGCAAGCTGCAAAAAAGGGTTCAAATGGATCCTCTGCTTACTCTGGAATGGGTAGACCTCATATTTCTTGCTATCCCAACCAAAGGATAGGATAAGTGCAGCAACTCCAAGAGAGCAGAAAGGAGAGAAAACCCAGCTCATCCTCTTCCTCCTCTTCAGCACAAGCTGAGAGCGCTGAGCGGAGACACACAGCAGGCCATAACTAAGGCTACGGCTCTACAGGAACTGAAATTCAGGCCAATGAACAATAACTTTCTCCAAGAGTAACCACGTTGCAAGTGTTAATACACCACACAGATTAGCCCCGTGACAGAAAAGACAACTATTTATGTTCCTGTATCTTTATGCTTCTTGTTCCTCAAGGGCTGTATCTCTCTGAATACTTGACCTTTGGCTTCCATCACAATAAATATGAACAATCCAAGTTGGAAGAAGACAGTGCACTAAATCTCAAATCATCATATTTTCCTTTTTCCGAGCTGTTTGACCTTGCCCTTTACATTTTCCTATATCTTACAACACACTTCATTACAAGAAATGCAAATAGCCTTTTTCTCCCCTCTTCTATTCATTAGAAATACAGAGAGCACAAGGTAACCTTTCATCAGAAAAGCACCAGTGCAGTTTGTCAAGCAGCAAGTAAGGAAGCAGGGGAAGTAGTGGATAAGATAAAAGTAATACGGGTTGAAAGTTTAAGAGATGAGATAAATTACTGAGAATACGACATAAAAAAAAGAATGAAATTAAGAGAATTAAAATGAAGTCTGAATGTCTGGAAAGTGGCCCAGCAGTGAAATTTATTCAATTGTTAAACAGCTTCAGTTACGGAGTAGGAGAAATATGTTTAAATAGCTAAAACGTCACTAAAAATACCTCGTAGAAAGCAATCCTTCACTACCAGCAGATGGGCTTTATCTTCCCTAACACTGTGCAGGAACTACACAGACTCCGACGCTGATTTTAGACATGAGTGTGAATTTCTGACAGAAAAATCTCGTATCTTCCTGCTTCAGCAGTGTAATTGCTGACAAGCTGGACGCTAACCCTTCTTTACTCGTCCCAGAGAAACAGGCCATACACTGCTCTGAAGAAACAACACAAAGTGAGAAGAGCGTTCGCTTCAACCACCTGCTGACAATTTCTGCAGCTAGTCTCTCTAGGAGCTGCCTGTAGCCACTAGTAAGACAGCTCTTCCCAAGCAGGCTTCAGGCAGCCTTACTGCAGAGCTCTGAATTGCATTCTGAGGATCTCTTCGGCTGCTTGGCCAACCAGCTGGCTAAGCCTAATGTCTAAAGTTCAGTGCTGCAAGTTTTTTCCTCCTCCTATCAAATCTTTGTTGATACAGATGATCACAGTTCAGCAAATTACAACTGCGTGCATTAATACACGAGAAAAGGGCATTTGAACTGTTGCCACCAATCTTTGTGTCTGAACCACAATCCTGAACTACCTTGAAAAGTTCAAGATCTGATGAAACACACAGCTAAATTAATAGATGGTGAAGTTTAGTTTAAATACAAATATACATCCATAATTCTGACATATTTGGGCCTTCTATCAAATTGCTAACGTGTTTTTTAAGTGTCAAGCCTTGCTTTCATTGTCTCTTTTGCTACATGAGCATTTATTTCAACATGTGTCACAACTGCAGGGCTGGCCGCGTTCATATGCGGCCACAAGAGTCCTTGTGTTTTCATCTCCAGTGAACTCTGCCTTTCTCAGTCTTCTGCAATGGAATGATGCAATTCCACCCCTCTTACACACAGGCCCTATACATTACAAAAATTGTTATGTCTTTTCTATGTCATCTTAGGAGCAGAGATCAGTTGAGGCAAAAACTACGCAGCTTTTAAGAAGCACGCTTTGGTTTAATCTTAGGAATGCAAATTGCAATTCTAAACTGCAACTCTGCATTCTACACCAGAAAGTACGCAGAGCTAATTTTTAAACTTTTCTGAACAAAGTGATGAGTAAACTAAAAATTACTCTAATAGCCACTTGGGAGTTTGAATCATAGAGATTTAGCCACTGGACTCAGATTCTTCTAATTTATTTTGTTTGTTCTTATCTCCACTAATACATTTAGACAGAAATTCCCAAATTGCCCATACAAATGTAATCTTTAAAAACTGTTTTGCTTTTCCTTGTCAGAAATTTGTGGTATTGTGCTTCCACTAAATTTCATATTCACGTGTCTCATCAGACAACTCAGTATTATTCCAGAGCAAAATTTTAAAAGGACCAATACAAATCCAACATTTGCTACAAGGAACTCACTGGTCTCTTTTTGCTGATGCCAGCATTTTTGAAGACTGATAATTGAACCAAACTCTCTACATGTCTCCCGTGTCTTAGGTCTTGGATGCCAGCCGGTGGGTGTATTACAGACAAGATCAAGGTGAAAATGCTAACAGTGTGCTGCACCACAGCAGTGACTCGAGAAACATTCTCACTCAAGTGTGTGACTGCACCCAGAAACAACTCTTCTCACTACTGCTACAAGCCCAACTAGCATGTACAACATGTTGTCTTTACCACAAGCACCAAGGAACCGGGCCCAATGAAAGAAACTAGCAAAACTAGTGCGTTCAGTAAGAAGTCCCAAGAGACAGGTGGAATCCCATAACCTTCGGATCAGTTTCTGAATATACTAGAAGGATAAAGAGTCCAGAATCATCAGCATCTTGAGGATAGACACCAGATCACAAGCCCAAATCTGCAGAAAGCATGCAGTATCCATTTCTAAAAATTATACAGCACATGGGTGCTGCACAGGAGTCCTTTTCCCCCAGGTATCCTTTCTCAAAGCCTTCTGCAGAGAAGCATCCGTATTATCTGATGGCAAGGGAAGACAGCTGTAAGAGCAAAAGTCTCCTTGCACTTTGACAGTCTGAAGGCCTTTCATTGTTATACTCCTGCTTGGCTGTCAACACAGCAATAGAAAAATGACCAACTGTTTAGCAAAATACCAAGAGGAGATGGGAGAGCAACTCAACTCCCATTCAGCTAAAACAGTAACTTTAGCACTAAAATTTATCACCGAGTCCCATTCATTGCCCCCATTTGATCACTCTGACAAATCAGGGTTCTGCGCTGCATTTCTGGCCACGTGCTCCAACACACTCTCCATCAACACATGGGGAAAAGTGAAAACCCCAACTTACTGAAAGCAGTTTGGACCAAATACAGTGGCAAGATTACAAAGGTTCATCCTGTTCTCTACGTGATGTTCAGCAACCTTTATCAGGAACTGGCACAGATATTTCAGCAGGCAGTAATGAGCATCAGGCAGTTCTTTAAGGAGTTCTTTCAGGTTACTTTCCTTCTGCATCTCATTTCTAGTGTCTAGGAAAAACAAGAGAAGAAAAAAAATATATGTTTATGGTTTTCTACATTGCTGCCAATTTACTTACATGGGTGAGCAAGTAAGGGGATCTAAAATACAGTCTTATTTCTGTTCAGACCCAGAATCTTCCAAACCTCTCGATTTTCCTCAGGGAACCTGCACATTTCTCCTGAGGTTCACCTTGGCCACCACTGGCACTGTTTCACCTTCACCTTTACATTGTAACTGTTTTCCTGAGCAGAGTCAGCAGTGGTCATAGCTAACAGTATTGGAGCATGTTTATTCCCACCCAGTACACAGTTATATCTGCTTTAACTCCAGTTCTACCACATGTCCTGCTTCCTTGCTTCTTCTGGATGTTGCGTCTGCTTCCCAAATCCCATCACGTATTCTGTTTTAGCATTCCCTCCCACGAAAACCTTCAAAAACAAGCAGGTTCCTGAAATGCAGGTGCTGTTAGAATAACAGTACCACTGTACGTTCTGTGGGCACATTTTATGAAAAGCTCCCCTGCGTATCTTTTGTCAGAGTGACAGCTCTGTACTAAGTCTTAGGTGAGCAGTGCTGCTTATGGGAAAAAGGCTGTTCAGGGCAGTGTTACACTCCATAACGAGCCAAAACTTGGCCTAATGCTAGAGAGTAGCCTTGTTGGACTGCACAATCCTCTAGAATTTAAGTATGGAGAAAGGTTTCCCATACTGAAGGAACTAATATCAAAGTATGACTAAGGTAAATATTCTTTCATGCAGGTTTTTGTTGGGTTGGTTTTTTTAAGCAATAATTGCATGAACTTCACAGATGCTGTGTTTATGCCAACCCAGGCAGTGAACACAAGCTTGGCCTCAGACACGGCTTCTACTTAATTGTGTTCTGCTTCTGGAATTGAACTCATAACCTGCAAAATTCTTTGCTCCCCTCCTCCACCCCAAAAAACACTTTCCAAAAAGTATTGTGTACCCACCAAAATTTTGGATTTACACGCTAATAAAAGCAACTTTTTGAAAACTCAGTATTTCCTTCCCTTTATGCCAAAACAGTATGCCTTAACACTTGGAAATACTAATTTCTATCAAAATGAAATTCCACTGAAACTCTCACATATGCAGAGTACTTGGGCTTTTGTGCAACAGTATTTTCAGACAGAAGATCACAGGGCCTAAAGGTTTTCCTCACCAATCTAATTATAAACAGTGTTCACTAACATGAGGGCAGCTATGCATTTCTTGTACTTTTTTTTATTCTTTATTTTTCAGCCTTATAGGTTGATGGTGTTGACTGTTGCTGGATAATTGCTTTTCCTTAGAGATGTACTTTAAGGTTTAAAAACAATTCTAAAGGTTGGAAGGATGTCTTTATTCAGCAAAGCCAGTGAGCGAACACTAAACGCTAACCCTCTGCAACAGACTGCCTTGTCCCAAAGTAGCTGCTGGTTTACCATGGGAATGCAGACATCCTCCCCATGCTTAAGGTAACAAGGTATCTTTTCATTTAGAAGCCATTATGATCCTTAGCTATACAGGACAAAAACAATCTTGACTTTGCTACTACGAATCAGTCTGGTAACAATAAAAAAAAAAACAAAACAAAACACCAAACTACTGATTTATCATTTTTGTTTCTGCAGCAAAATTTCAGGATGCTTTTGAAGGCTGTATTAAATGCAATAACACTAAGGAATTTAATTGTACTTGCACTGATCAAAGTGGACTGGACAGTCTCTGACTCAATTGCTAATTATCTTTTCATGAAGCTTAAAGAAAAACAAAACACAACCGATTTCCACACAGCCAGAACATTAAAATCCACCTCCTAACATACTTCTCTTTAGATAACAAAAAAACAAGCACGTGTTGTTTTGTACTATAAATTGCTTGCAGTTATGGTAAGAAAAGCCAAAGGCAATCTCTCAGAAAAAAACCACACCTCTTCCACCACCACAAGCCCACCATCTAATTAGGGAATGCCCTTGAGAACTAATTGCCTCTCTGAGCCTCCCACTGGGGCTTTAGATTGACAGGTACTTTTCCTTCTACTGAAGGATTTTCCATCCCTTCCAAACTAGCAAGATGCTAATAACCTCCATGAAACATTCTGAACACAGGTTTGCACTCTGACAGCAAAGAAAGCTACTGGCCTCGTGGCATCAGTTGTGTTTGGTGGGTAGGACGTCTCTGTTCATTAACCATGATGTATTATGTGGTGCAGATCAACATCAGAGATGCTTATCACTGGGCACAGCCAAACCTTTGTTCATTTCTGTACTTTCAAGAACAGAGACAGATCAGATCATAAGATCTTGAGAAATCACCCTAATTGAAGGGCACAGAGACACCGAACAAAGCCTATTTACTGAGCCATGAAATCCCTTGTCCTTGTGGAATAGGAGAAAAAAAAAAAAAGTAGTTTTCTTCTCCTCCTTTTCCGGTGAAAAAAGAAGGGAAGGAACTCAAGCCTTTTTCCCAATACAATCCAAAAATCAAAACAAATTTGATAATTCTCCTGCTGCTGACACTTATTTAATGGATTTCAGCTTTATGTTTTAAAAATTACTATTACAATTTGTGGTGAATTCAGAGTGACATACGTACACACAGAGTAGTCCATGCGCTCTGTACATTTTTCAGAACAAGTATACATCTGCTATCCATGACCATATTACTTCAAATAAAACAGCTTTTCAACTTACTAGAGAGCAAAAATAGTCTTGAGTTGCATCAACCAATTATTTGGAGCATCTCTCCTCCTTTTGTCTACCGCTAGACAGTTTTTTCAATTCACTTCAAAAGTCAGTCACTAAGGTTTACTCAGCTGGCGCTGACCATCAGAGGAACATTAGAGCACCAGAGCTGTTTATGCTACCACATAGACGAGCATCAAGTGTATCAAAGCCCCAAGCTTCTGCACATGCCTAATTTTGTGAAGTACAAGCTGTCCCATGGAAGTCAAGACTACCAAGTGTAGTCTTTCTTACTCAGTCAGATTAAGAGGGTGGCATGAATCTAAGCACATGCTTCAGTCTCCACAGCATCCTGAGATGAGGCAAACGAGCTTGTCAATAATGGAAACAGCAGAGTGCCAGAATTTCAAAGGCAATTCAGGAAACTATATTCAAGCTGTATTTCCAGATATGCCCAGCCACAAACACAGTACCCAAAGGTCTTTTGAAAGTTTTGCCCAATCCAGCAGAGAGAAGGAGAAAGGAGTAAAGGAAAAATGAAGGCTAAGGGGAAGGTGCTCTCAAGTCTGAATCAAAGGTGTTTTCCACTTTATTTTGGGAGCTTGCTAGAAGCCATGTGAAGCAGATGGCATGCCAGCAGAGGTCTGCAAGAGAAGCCTAGCTAGATGAGCAGCCATGAAGGGATTGAAACCAGGGATGAGATGGTGGTTTCTGGAGGAAGAAAACCAGCAGCCTTCAGTCCATGTCTGGGCTCAGCAGCAGGAGGACACAAAACACAGCATGACAGTCAGAGGGCCAAAGAAGCCAACAAGGGCAGTGTGGCACCTCAGAACTGCTTGCTACTAAGGGACAAGTCAAGGAGACAACTGAAATGGACATGCAGTCTTTCTAAAAATGTTAATCAACTAGAAACAGGAGCCTCAACAGTGTAGGAGGCACAGACACATTTGCAAGGGTGTTTTCAGTCTCATTTAACTTCAGTATACACCCACAGATCACCACAAGAGGGACATATTTTCCAATGGTTGATACTATTTCTGAACATTATTGAGTTTCGTTGACACACTACAGACACGATCTAGCTCCCCAATTCCTCCCTCTTCATGCTATTCCTTTCCCCTGCAGAGCATGCTGTCTGAGCATCACTAAAGGTACGGGTGGTTGCAGACAGATGCATGCAGTTGATTTGCTCATGTGGTCTGACCCCAAACAACTCCGGCCTGGAAGCACTGAAACCATATCAGCATGGTGCCATCCTTCAGCTAATTATCTCTGCTGTGAGGCGAGGAAGAGAGTCTCGGGCCCAGTGTCATGCCACCAGGTCTGCATAGCTTTCAGCTGCCTTGCATACTACCAGCTTGGAGAGCAGACAGAAAAGCTTGCATCTGTCTGTAGCTATCAACGTGCCCTAGGAAGTTAATCTTCAGCACACAGGCAGCAGGTTGTACATTGCAGTACCACTGCACCCACCAGGCTGTTGGAGGAATCAAAGCATTTCTTTCCACCCCCACAATCTATGGCAAGTGGGACTCCAGTCTCTCTCTGCCAAGAAGCAATCTGCTTCTGACAGGATCTTGCCTCGGGGGGGGGGGAATAATGAAAAAAAAAAATCATGCCTTGCTGCCATCAGTAGCAGAAAAGTTGAAAGTTCTCATCATAAGGTTGTCATCACAATTCAACTTGAGACCCCTCGCTCTGCATCATTAAAGCACTCTGCAGAGCTGTATTTATGCTTCACTCCAACATATTGGGAGCAGAGCACTCTCGCTTCTTTTGCGGCTCTGCTAGTGTCACATCTCCATAAGAAATCCAGTTCCAAGAGTTTTTACTGCGTAACAAACATGATCTGCATGTGGAAAACAGAAGTTATTTCTCTAGTTTGGAACTAGTCCCGATAACACCAAAATGGCAATAAAAGCCAAAGGAAAAGGTTAAAATCATGCCACAAGAGCCTGGAGAACCACAGATAACTAGTGAATCTGATTTGCTGCTCTGCTGCAGTTGCCATGGTTAAAGGGTCAGCTCTCATCTACTCATTTTCACACTTGTTTATTCATTTTCACAGTCACTGTTCAGATTGAAATTTGACCTCTGAATCCTCCAACACAACCTATATTTTTGGTTCTGCTTGTTCACATAACTCAGACAGCTGCTGGCTACTAAGTGTTCCCTAAAGTGACCCGTTGATCCAAAAGGGAACTGCTCCTTCCCTTCCACCACTTCCCATCCTTACCCCTGAAACTAGCAGGGCTGCTCACAGGCTCCAGACAAAACCTTGCCAGCAGTGGCAGGCTGTGAGAAGGAGGAGGTACGCGAGATAGAACTTGCATCTAGCTGCTGCCCACTGAAATATATAAATTCTCTAGGACTGAACAATGTCAAGCAAGCCAGAGTGATCAAAGAGCATTCAACTTAATTAGACTGAGTACCAGAAGAAGGTAGGAGCCCACATTTCACTATACCCCTGTTGGAGGAGGGAATGCAACAACGATGACAAAAAATAAATTCACTAAGGGGAAAGCTGTCTGTATGCTAAAAAGGAAAAGTACAATAGCAATGTGTCTGGCTAAAAGCAAGTGACCTGTGAAAGGGGATAAGAGCTGTGCATACATTTCCTAGTATGTACAAATATCTTAAGAGCCAGTGATCACGATACAGAAGAGCCAGAAGGAATAAACAAGCTTGAGTAGGGATTGCTTGTTTGGGAGCTGAGGTTTTCTTCCAGTTGAGGTTTCTGAAAGAAACTGTTACCGCTGTAAGCACAGCCTGTTTTGCATGGGCAGGTACAGCTCTGCTCTGCAGTGAAGCCTCAGTCACAAGAGATTGTGACGGACATTTTTTACCTTGGGACTCCCTGCAAGGAGAAGCCTTTATATCTGTGAGGCACTCTGAGGAGACCGGCCAACACAAAGATCACTATCAGCATGTCCCTGGCCTGCCCTTGCCGCACACATTTCTGATCAACACTGTTTACAGAGAGAGGCCCTTCTCAGCTCCCACTGCCACTGTCCTCTCCCAAGGGCAAAGAGAGAACGTCAGGACACACCAAACGGCCTTTAGGATATGCTACATGATAATTTTCTGGAACTGAATAGTCTTGGCATTATACTGAATGCTTATATAAACAGCAGTGCGTCAGGATTTGGGGGCAGCATGCAAAGCTCCATTTCACACAACATTACACAGGCTGCAGACAGCATGCCAAACCAGCTGCATGGACTTCCTGAACTACCAACGGGTCAGGTTCTCTCTTCGTCATAAAAGGGCAGATTATTTACTCTTTGGCACAGTAACAAAGACTATACCTGGAATTAAAAAGGATTACAGCTAAAGGTAAAATTTGTAATTTTCAGTCCATCTATTTTTAACTACAGAAATCACTCCCTAACAATTTTTTATAGGAAGTAACATAATTGTGTGTTATTCTCAGGACAAGAGCTCAACTGGCATAAAAAAATACTGATACCAATCCCTTAAAATATTCCAAAGGAACTCTAACATAATCCTGGAAAAACATTTCCCATGCAATGCTTCAACAGGAGGGAATACAGAGGTTGTTACAGATCTTGTAATCACCTTCACTGCAGACACGCAGCGAAGGGGCTCCAGATTCAAAGTTATTTTTTTAATAACCTGTTGATTCAGAAACAGCTTGACCTACTTTCTTTGTAATTTATAGAAAGAACACCCAGGCACACGCTCTTTTGGTACCATTTTGCAATGAATACCCTTGTACATACTTTGATAAGTGAAAAGATAACTCCTCCAATCCTGCATAGTTGGTTGATCATTTAACTGTAAACAAAGGCCCATCTACCACTTAAGCTAATCTGAACTCCATGAAAGTCGTCAGTATCTTTCATTGCAACTCATTTATGCTGTATTTTCTAGGGCATGAAAAAACCCTCAGCTTTCTTCAAACTTTACAAGAGCCTTCCCTTTGCCATTACAGCCAATCTGGCATTCTTCAAATAAGATTTTTTTTTCCCCTAATCAAAATTATAATGGGACTATCACTGAAGCTTATTGTGCAATACAGACAAGCTTAGCTACGAAGACACGTCATAGTTGGGCTGACTTTGCAGAACTGGGTTCATAAGTTACACTAGTGACTGTTTTTTGAAACAAGAAAGCTTGGTGGGTAAATCTGCTAAGTAAGGATATCTATCTCCTTTCCATAGAAACTACTGGGGTGACTGTGCATTTCCTGTGGGAAGCAGAAATTAATTAAAATTTTCGACAAACAGCACTGTTCAAAGTATATCAGTAGTTCCTGGTGCAATACACCAATACGACTTTTGTGGGGACAGGGATGTAGAACAGCAAAGGTGCAACTTAAACAACATTTCCACTTAAATGGTGATTTATGAGAAAGCAAGTAATTACATACAGCTCATGAGTCATATCTAGCAAAATCTGAAAGACCCAAAAGAGAGCATAGTTATCACCACAAAAAACGGACTTTCTAAAACAACGGCACCTTCATACACAACGCTTCCTGAACTCTCTCCTTGGGCCTCAGACAACTTTAGTAAATGAGGAAGGTATTTTACACAGCCCACATACACCTGATTACAGCTGAAACGCCTGTGCTCAAAGGAAGGCACAGAGGTCTTCTCCAGTGCACCCTCAACAGTCTGTACATTCCCAAAAAGGAAGGAAAGAAAGAAAGGCAGGCAAACAGGCCACAGTCGTGTTCTCCTTCTTCCAGGCAATGGCTAAACCTCATCTCCACTGCAGGCCAGAAAAGCTGAAGGGAGACCCCAGGATAAGAGCATGAGAACTTCGCATCACCTTGCACTGGGGGATGCATGTCAGATCATGCATCACATTCGCCTGCTTTACTGTAAAGAGCACATCCCTAGTAACATTTACCCACTCACCTTGCAGCTTCTTAGGAAGACAGCAAGAGGCGGCATCAACTGCCCGCAGCAAGAGAAAAGAACTGCCACTGACCCACACGGTCAAGGAACAGGGCCAACCATCACCTATTCCACATAACACCACCACGGACTGTCTGCTACAGATGAATTAGATTGAGAAATCATTTGACAGACATTTGTGCAAGTTCCAACTTTCTACAGCAGAAGTGATGTTCTTTCTTATGGTTGACTTGAAGGCCGGGGGCCAGGGGGGTAAGTCTTCCAGGTTGTGTGCTATGACAGGGAATAAAAGGTAAAATCTGCTGTTACAAAGTGGCGCATTTTTTGATGGGTAATCACATTACCTACTGAGAAGTGGAAACTTAAACAGCATATGCTTTGGGCCCAATGGATATTCAATTTGATTAGCAGGTGAAGTTGTTATGACTTTTCAGAGTCCCATCACAATGAAGTTGCCAGAAATCACCCCAGGAAAACAGAAGCAAATCTGTGTCCTAAAGAGACTGCAGCTATTGTCTACAAGCTTGCTCAAAGAAACCAGATGATCATTTCAACTGATATTCAGCAGCTATAACTAGATTAGAAAATCATAAATAGTCCAGATTTTAGCAAACACATAAGAAACAATTTTCTGTTTCTTGTAACGCCACTGTGCTATTCTGAGTCTTGGCGGAAATCACACCTATGAGCAGTGTGGGAACAGGTGAGAGGTAAATCAAAGGAAATGCAGAACAAGGTAAGTAAATTAAGGAAAAGAGAGTATCGGTTATATTCACTGCATAATCCATTATCCAGAAAGAAAGCGCACTGAAGGATGGAATTTTACCCCTCACTTACCCTGGTAAAGCTGAATGAACCTGGGATGTAAGGCAGAGGTGATAATCCCATCTGGTAACTCTCTCAAAAATAATTTCAACAGACTGGCTGCTGAGTACACATCACCATCTTTAACGAGTTCCACTTCTTCTCCACGCTCGTATTGCAGACGCAACTGTTCTACCATTTTCATGCTGCCATTTACCCTGAAGAGGCCTTCCTGTGTCATACCTGCAATTATATATTGCATATGAGATTGATCTGAACTTAAGACACACCAGTGATATGATGAAACAGGTATCCTAGTGTGCATAATGCACTTCTAGAAATACAAAGGAGGGCAATTAATACAGCACAGGTGTTTTAAAAAAATTACTGTTTTCCTCCTACAAATCCCCTCTAGTCAAGTCATTGGATTAATATAATTAACAAATACTAGTGACCAGACCTGGAGGCCTGGGATAGTCTTTGAGAACCCACAAAACTCAGTGGCACTGCTATAACCTCACAACAGCTGAGACAGCTGCATTTTGCATTGGTATATTTCAACAGAAAACTATCCAGAGTCTACAAAACAGTTCTGTTCTTTCACTTTTGCTGGCAGCCCATTACCTTGAGCAGGATTCTGACAAATTCACACAGATGGCTACTTCCAGCTTCACATTTCAGGGTAACAGCTTCTTACCTGTGACCATTGCAAAGCAAAACTATCTGAATATGTGCTGATTGCAGCAGTAACTCCATAATGAGCACTGCAACTTTACTGCAGCAGAAAATCTCAGTGAGCAAATGTGTATTTTGGACAGCACGAAGCCCAAAGTATTTTACAATGAAAATGTATCAATCGCTTCAGGCCAGACAGCCCACACCCAGGGAAGGAGATGCAGAAAGTTTTCCATGGAGGAAGCCAGATGAATCATACTGTATCAAACATCACTTTCTAGGCATATGCTGAGATTCAAAACCTTAAAGTGCCTAAAACTGAACGCACTGGATTATTTTTTCTCTAGAACACTTTCATGATAAAAATTCTGCCTTTTCTAATACTTTGTCTACAGACCTGCTCATTCTTCTTCAGAAACATAACACTGAAATGACTAAAACATGTATAGTTTGCATCAGTTCAGAGTAGACATCACTAAAGAGCAGTCTGACAGAACGCTTCCAGTCCAAGAAATCAATACTGATGCAGCAGAGTTTGTACAGAGAAATAATCTATTTTATTGCACCAAAACCCAAACTGATTTAGTAAGGGGGGGGGAGGGGAAGGACAAGCACTCAAGCTTACAGATTTTGCCTTCCTGTACCCACAACAAAACACATTTACATGATGTGCTGTACTGCCATCTTGGGGGCAGCAGAAACCACCACATCTCGATAATGATTTTCAATTCTGCAGCATGAAGTGAGCAGAGGACACAGTCCCCATGCAGATAAAACTTCCTTTGCTTTCAGGCATTTATGGAAATAAAAAGAGGCTAGAACACACTGGTTACAGTATTCAGATACTGCTAAATTCAACATAGGAAAACTTGGTTTCACCTATAAATTTGAAAACAGGCAGCTTAATGCAAACTTAGTTCAAGGATGTAGCTGCCCAATAGCTCAGCTTGTTCAAATGGGTAGTCAGTGCCTCACGAGCTAGAGGAGAGGCTCTGAAATGGTCTGGCTTTAAAAAGCCCTACAATGTCTATTAAAACATCTTTGCAGAATAGGAGTTGTAGGACAATGCTGAACAAACAGTAACCACGATTCACAGAACACTACCTGCAAATAGTCTGAATTCACACCCGGGCCTCTGTTAAAAGTGTTGTCACAATTAACTCCTTCATTAATTCAAGAAACAAACCTTAGGGAAGCACAGGACATCCTTTTCAAGAACTTCCTGTGCAAGAGGGCATCTTTGAAATCTTGCTTGCACTTTTGAGAAACAGACTGGATTGTATCTTTATCAGGGCCAGATGACCCTCTTGGCATTCAGAAGCCTAGCTGATCTTGCTGCAGAGTAGAGGAGTTAGCTTGTTTAGTTTGCATTTGGGAAACAGTCATGTGGGATTCGGATCCTTTTTATGGAACATAGAGCACAGCCCATACCTTGCAGTCAAGAGTTTGTCAGCTTCTGGTTTTGATTAAACCTAAATGATGCCAAAAGTTTTTCCATCCTTGCTCTTTTGGAGTCCTAGCAGATCACTTTAAGGGGAGTTGAAGTAGATCAAGTAAGATGCTGCTGTGAAAAGGTGGGATCATGTTTTAAATTTGCACTGTACCTTAATCCAAGCCAACTTTTAAGCCATGTTTGTATCTATCAGCTTTTAAGGGTCTGTCAAGACACAGACATGGAATCTGAAGCTCCTCAGATGGATTATCATTACTGAGTAGCTAAAAGAAAACCTTAGTGTAAACCCTGATGCAGCTTCCTGCAACATGAAATTACCTCCACAAAATCTTTTCCATTGCTGAAGAACTGTCACAGGATACATCTGTGCACTGACGGTGCTCTACATTTCTGCAAAAACTGTATTTCAACAATAGGAACTAAAGTCCCATTAAATGAATGCAAGGAGAAGCTACACCTACTTGCTTGAGGGGATTAGCAGTAACTGGAATCTATCTGAAAACCTGTAAGAACATGTATTCCTATCCAGTAATGTTCTCTGTTGGGGTGTGTGAGTGCATGTGAATATCTCTATACAGATAATCATGTCTTCTCCCTGTCAGAAAGTGTTAAAGAAATGTTTTGCAACTAGAAAATAACACAAACTTTCACAAGTGAATACATTCCATCGATAAACTGAACAGCTTGTTTATGAGAGCATGCTACTTCATAACATTGTAGGTTACTTTTATAAACATCCTATTAAAAAGTAAGTTCATCATCAAGGTAAAAAAAAAAAAAAAAGGCGGCAAACCACATACAGCAATATTCTTTGCCTGTGGTTAGTACCACAACCTTATTTAGCCCCTGTACCGCAAAAAAGACAGATCCTTCCCTTTGAGGAGTCTGACATAAAGACTGCCAGTAAGCAGAAAGGATTCCATTAAGCTTACCATGCTGGGTGAGGTACTCTACTATATTCCACACAACTATTGGGATGCCATTCTTGCTCAGTCCCTGCTGCTGGAGCTCCAGAAGACTCACACCAAACACCTTTGGACAGGTCGTGTCCCTCTGCTTGTTCAGTGGAAATGCAGCTATCTTTTTCATGTCCTCCTTCAATCTCACAGCTGATTTGCTTTGCTTAAAGAAGCAGAGGAAAAAAAGTGCATTAGTCACATTTGCTGCAGAAGGTTGCATAGTCAGAACATAAGCACATCCATCAAAACCAACTTCTACGCTCCAGAATAAGGTTTTGGTCTTACTTCCTTTTAATCCACAGGAAAATTTCTGTGAAGTAGGAAAATAGAAGTGACCAGAGAAAAAACTGTAAGAGTAACAGGAAGAGAGTGTAAGTAGACCGTAACTAAGATAAGGGAGAAAGACAGACTTTTGTATGCAAGCTTGTTACTAGAGTAACAAGTAATCAGGAATCGCAGGAGACTGCTTTTGTAACTCATGCGGTTCACACGTGTTACAAAAACCATGAAAAATCTCAGTACACCACCATTAGTTCAGGTTGTGTCCAGGATGCCTGCCAGAGTCTGTGAGAGTACTCTGGGGAAGGTTCACTGGACCCTTCTTCCAGACGCTACTCCCTAGGGATTAATTGTGGCCACTGTCAGGTGAGATGGATCCTCACAAAAGATTTTATGTCATGTTTAGTATCTGCTAAGTCTGAAATGTAATTACCGAGGTTTCCAGGTTAGAAAGGGACTGTATAATCTAATCACACATAATAAGGGGGGGGTGTGTGGAAAAAACACTCCACAATAAACCCTTAATTGCACACATCCCATAGGTTCTCCTGGAGGCACAACATTCTCGCGTTGTAGTGGCAGAGAAAACATGAGAGCATAGCTAATAAAACCTAAGGGAATAACAAATGATTAATTTATAAGATCAGTAACAGGCAGAAATCTAAATCAGCATCGAGTGTTGCACATTTGGAAAGACAGCTCAAAGCAGAGGAGCACCAGCATCACCCACCACAGCTGTGAATTCCATACACACCTAAGCATTATTTCACTGACACAGACAAGCACAGTAAAACTCAGCAAATCTCACTCACTAAAAAGAAAGAAATTTTTCTATTGACGCATTTCCTCATATTCCTGACATCACACTGCAAGAACTAGGGGCCATAGCTACCACAGAGTTCAATCTATTTGTTTAAGTAGCTCACCACTAGCATGATACTTAAAAATGAACTTATTCCTACTGTGTTTTATTAACAAACAAGTAGTAGAAACCTTACACATATTGTGCAGGGACTCAAAGAAGCACTCAGACTACTGCCTAAGTCTTGGAGCTTGGCTGCATTAAGACAGATTTTAGCAAGCATACATCTTTTATTTTAAACAAATCCTTGACATCTCTTCATTTGTGTGATTATATTTTGACTGCAATCTGTAAGCAACATGGGCATCGGTGCTGCTATTAAGTGTGATTGTCCTCTCACATATAAAATGATCTGGCAGTTCATTTCACTCACTCTGCTGTGCTTTTCCCGTTAAACACAGCTATTTGGAGCACATGTGTGTTCTATAGTCCCAGGTCCCACAAAACACTTATTTGATCTTTACGAAAGATGTTGCTTGTATAAATGTCATAAATATGTGTTATTATTTGTGAAAAAGAAATGCAATATACAAATAAAACCAGCATTATTGTGACCACCTTATAAATACTTACAATAAACAGTACATGTATCAGTGTTTGAACTAAAATTTGACTGATTTACTAAAATATCACATCTCTTTCAGGATTAAGTGAATAATATATGATTTTCACTCCACACAGACACATGCTAAAGCAAAAAATCACGTAGCCTTAGGTAAATTCAGAAGACAGGAAAAATCCTCTGCGCAGTTTCTGAGCAGCCGTGATGCTCAGAGAGCTTTTCCAATTAAGGCCTCCAATTAGCCTCACGATCTTGCTCAGTTACAGGTTTCCAGCCTGCTTCCATTTCAGCATTTGAAAACCTGAGTCACAGAGCTGGATTTACTTGGGAAAACGCAGGATTTAAATTTGCAAGAGAACCAAGAGACATTTCCCATGCCCACAGGAACAGCAGAGGAAATTTTTGACCTTGTTTCAGGATCTGGAAGGGATGCGCTAACGAGGAACAAAACTTTGTGCAGAGTTATCCAAAATATGTATCTAACCACACTAAAAATGAAATCACTTCCCCAAACGGCTCTGAAACAAAGAGTTCAATGTTATATATGATGTGATAGATGGAAGATTTGGTTTTATACAGCGAAAACTTGTCCAAACATTAATGCAACATGGTGATCACCAAGACCCCAAAAGCAAGCTAATAACCCCCGCTCCGTAACACCGCAAAGTGCTGCCCCGGCAGCATGACTGAGTTGAGAAAAGCTATTTATATGCCGCAGGGACACACTTTCTCAGCTCATCCAACAGCTTTCACACAGGGAACGATGCAGCGCAGTTACTCGCTGGCTTCAAAAAATGAAAAAAAAAACAACCAACCAACAAACCCAAAAAAAAACAAACCGAAAAAAAAGGCCGGGAATCGCCTTTATTAACTAACTTTTCCCAAAGGGGCGGCAGCTGCCGAGAGAGGAGGTGAGCAGTCGGGACGAGAAGGCGGCACCGGGCCCAGGACGGCCTCCCTTCCCCCCCGCCCCGCAAGGGACCCCGGCGGAGAGCGGGAGGCAGCCCCCACTCCCCACCGCCCGGTCACGCTCCGCAGCCGCTCCCCCCGTTCCCGGTCTCCCGGCCCGG
>VWZZ01006771.1:736278-787674 GCA_013399095.1 Psophia crepitans
GACCCCATGGGCGACCCATGCTGGAACAGTCTGCTCCTGAAGATCTGCACCCCGTGGGAGAGACCCATGGGAGCAGCTTGTGAAGGACTGCAGCCCCTGGGAAGGACTCATGTTGAAGAATTTCATGGATGACTGTTTCCTGTGAGAGGGACCCCATGCTGGAGCAGGGCAAGAGTCCTCCCCCTGAGGAAGAAGTAGCTGAAACAAAGTGTGATCAACTGACCGTAACCCCCATCCCCGTTCCCCTGTGCTGCTGGCGGGGAGCAGGGAGAGATTGGGAGTGAAGTTAAGAAGGGAGGGGTGGGGAGAGGTGTTTTGAGATTTTGTTTTATTTCTCACTGCTCTGCTCTGGTTTTGCTTGGTAATAAATTAGATTAATTCCTCTCCAAGTCTGATATCTTTTGGCTGGGACAGTAATTAGCAAGCAGCCTTTCCCTACCCTTATCTCAACCTACAAGCTGTTTGTTATACCTTTTTTCCTCTGTTCTAGTTAAGGAGGGGAGTGATAGAGCAGCTTTGGTGGGCACCTGGACTTCAGCCAGGGTCAACCCACCACATTGGCAGACTTGGTTCTCTTCAGGCCCTGGAGTTTACAGGCCAATTTAAGCTGTAGTTTTAAGCCACTCTTCATTTTAGAAGATATTTATAGTTGTGAACACTGCTGAGCACTGCCCTAATTTTCCACTTAGTTCAAAAGAGGTGAAAATTAGAGACAATTTCTGACAATTTCTTTCCCTTCTGCGTTCCCAGTGATAGAAACAAAGCAGAGCAAAAGGAAGGGCTAGGCCTCACTGAAATCATGATGCTTGCAATTAGCACACAAACATGCTCATTAGCCAAATGCATTGTAACCTGACATGAAGCTGCAGCTGAATCACAGCTGAGGAGGGCTAGATGAGCCTGGGTTTGATGCACTAGACACTTGTGGAGCCAGTCTAGCAAGATAAAATTTGCTTTCTAACCTCATGTCATGAGCTAGCGGTCTGACCAGAGTAACCTGCCAGGTACTAACAAATATAGCACTACCAAGGCTTACGATAGGAAACCAGAAAAAAATTTCTGCTCAATATGAAAAGTAACCTCAGTGTTTCTTTTCCCTTGTAAATTTGTTTTAGAAAGTCTTTACTTCATTTTCAGCTCCTTGCTTCTATAGAAAGAAGGACCAAAGTTTACTTACTACACTGAATGAAGATTTAGAGAAGTGTTAGAGTACCCATGTTGCCCCTTCACAGAACGTGAGCCATAATTTGACAGTGTTTTTGCTGTTATGTACAATATTTTAATCACCTCCTGATTACAGATTTCCTGATCATTTAGCTACAGGCAAAAGTCCTAGAGGCATAAAAATTAGAGATAAATAGTTAATAGGCACTGTCATGAAGATAGAAGTTTCTGATTACATTTTATGTGTTTGGGGCAAACAGTACTAATGCAAAGTAATTCAATAGAAAACAATATAGGAGTAGCTAACATTATTACTTTATACACCCACTGGACACACTTCCCACTGAACCATGAAGTTGTTCTCTACACAGCTATTGTATCTCTTCTTATTAGTGCTGATTTGTTAAAACTTTTGCCTGCAAGTGCATCAAAAATTAAATTACAGTAGTTGGTGCTTCTTCCACAGCCAAGGCAAAATACCAGGTTTGGATGACACTGACCTGTCAGGTATTTGTGTCACTTGGAAAAACAGGCAACATGTGGGGAGCAAGCAAAGCCTCTATAACCTTGGAGAGCTTTTGCATCAATCACTTCAAAATTTTGAAGTTTGAAAAAGTTTGAAAAATGTTTGAAAAATATAAAAAAGAAGGTGCTCTTCACTGCAGCCAGTGCCTCTGTGGCGGGGGAAGTAGGAAGATGCTCAGTATAAAAGTGATTAGAATATGTGTGCAAAAAATGGCAGTATTGAATGAAGTGAAAAAGTTGCCTCAAAATGCTGCTGGAAGAGCACAGCTCTTGTTTCCAGTGGTGGAGGCAAAATTGAAGCACCACAGTAGTACACTTTTAGAAAAATTTTAGCAGTTCTCGATATCTTGTTTCCATAACTCATTTGCCCCTGGCTAGAAAGAAGGGTTTTTAAACACTTGCTAACTGTTCATCCATCGTTTTTCTGGACTCACCGGTTTGGTGGCATTTGCATTCTGCAGCCAAATCATGCGTCTTCCAGTAAGAGACCAAGGAACTTCCGTCTGCTTGGTTTAGGTAAGAGGTGCTATTGCTAATGCATAAGGACTAGTGCAAATAGAAGTAACAGGACTTCTCAGTCCTGCATACCTTGGCATTAGAGAGAAGTACTGTCTTAAAATCCTTCTTGGAACCAGACTTGGAAACTGATGGGAAGATTTAGGAAAACCAAGTCAATAGAAAAACCTAAACTGCCAGGAAGGAGTGAAGAGTCAGATTTGGTGATCGTGAGCTGAGATTTAAGCTCTATTTGTAGTGAAAATATATCGCGTTCAAATCATAAGAGATTTTTAATTTTGCTCTGGGTTCCCCTATCAGAATAGAATATTATGTCTCGTTTTGAAGGCAGTTCAGCTACAACAGTGGACAGGCAGTGCTGATAGATGGCTCCTGTGGCATCTATTACAGGGCATCTGTCACACATATCCCTGGGCTGTTTCTCACTGCCGTTGTTTTAAAGATGACAGACATGTTTTCATTCAGAAAGTGTGTCTATTTATATCCCCTAGACACAGCTTCTCTCACTGCTCTGCAGAAGCTTTGTCCAAACAGGGAGGAGGCCTGTGTAATCTGAAGGCTGCTGTCCCCATCGCAGTGATGTAGACAGGCATGTCTGCCTGGGAAGGCATGGGGGGGTGAAGCTGAAGTTAAGGCTAATGCATAAATGCCGGCCCCAGCTAGCTCAGCTATGCAGTTTTTAGCCAGGAACACCTGGCACACACGTTCACTTACGTTGTCAGAAGCAATGCATGAAAAGTAGCACCTATCTATCTAAAGATTTATAAGCATGTTTTAAGAAGTTAGCACTAAGAAGGAACCTGCCAAGCGCTGTCCTGGGCACTGCAGTGATGAAGGATGGAGTGAGCAGCAGATAGCCTTCCTGAGTCAACAATGTCCTGAGTGTCCCACCAGCAAGAGGGAATGTCTGCATGACAGCTAGATGTGAGCGCTTTGCAACACACCCAACCACCAGAATAACCCCTTAGCTACTGGCCAGGGCTATCTCCCCACTCAGAGCTCCATGCTGGACAGGGAGCTGTCCGAGGGGTCCTCAATGGCTTTACGCTGTGGACCCCAAATGTTGTTCTGACCTTGTGCCAAAGGCTTACTGCAGGCTAGTCTGCTGCTGGAGAAATGTGCTACCCAGATGATGTGCTGCTGCCCACCAGCTCATCCTGCAGGCGCAGCAGGGCAGACGCTTGAAGACTGTCCCTGTAGGAAGACACTTGCAAGATATCCTTGTTTTCAGCTGGGCCTGAAGTTGGCACAAACTTGTTTCTGATACGGGTTGTTCCCCCGCCCCGGCCTGGAAATTTAGATGGAAAGATACTATGTACCCCAAGGAGAATCCCCCCCACCTTCTGATGTCAATGGAAGTCTTGCCAGTGACTTCAAAAAGGCCAGGATTTTACAGTGGTCTGAGGGTACAAGTATAAATTCTGAGTAAAAAATCTGGATCATCCCTCTTGCATCCATTTCTGGTCTTTCCAGGCCCCATCTACCAGAAAGATGAGTATTATAAATTAATCTAAATGCAGTTGTCCGAGCCCTTAGTGTCAACATTGTGAAATTCTGCCTGATGAAGATGATGGGTTTGCTGTTACTTTAGCCCTCCCTAAAGTTACCACTTCAATAGTACAGCTTCATTGCTAGACATTTATTCTTTATAAAGATGCAGCAAATGAGAACCTGACTAGGTATTAAAACACTGGAATAACTTCATTAAGTCACTGCAGGGAATGGTGTGGAGGAGGCCCTCATAGCTTATGCTTTAAGCCCAGCAGTAATAACACCCAGCAGACAGTCTCAGCTTGTGTGAGACTTGTCCATTTTAAAGAAAAGAAATTAAAATAAAAATCACAATGACCTGTCAAGACTCCCTGGAGTTCTGCTGTTCTCATAACTTCTTCCTGAATCCAGATACATCTGAAGAGTTAAAGATACACTATTAATGCCTTAAAGCAACATATGTTCACTCATCTAATTATTTCTCATGTTTCCTTGAGTAGCCTAAGGAGCAGGTACCCAGCAGATTTAAGGAGTATTGAAGATACTGCTTAGAGCTAAGGCAGCAGCACCCTTTTTTCTTCTCATAGAGGCATGCTGCAAAAAAAAAAATATAAAAAAGGACATTGATCACCAAGTAATGTTTTCTGCAGAGCAGCGAGACAAGTCAGTCACGAAACACTCTCTTCCACATACCATCACGGAACACAGCCACTTCCCCTGCAACAAGCTGAAGACCCACAGTAAGAGAGAGAAAGCTTTAGAAATCAGTGCATTATAAAGAGAAAGCAGGAGATACTTCAAGAGAAACCAAAGAAACACATGCCCTTGGAATAAGGGTGACTTTGCCTGGTGTTGAGTTTACTACCCCTTGCTTCCACATGCACAAATCCTCTGACCTTGAGCACTGGTCCCCCTCAGGGCTTAGGGCTGCCATTGGAGCCTGCTATTTCCCGTCACTCCAGCTGGGGGTAAAAAGTAGTCAAGAGACAAGATCGGAGCTTCAGCATCTCCTGATTGCGCTGTGTTCAGGGGCAAAAGCCACACTAGTGCAAACCAAATACATCCCCCACTCCTCCATCTGTTTCAAGTGACTACACAGGCTATGCCAGCTCCACCTCCACAACTGGGCTGGTTCTTATCAGCCCAGCTGCCTCAGGCTGTTATTAGCTATTATGCTACTGATCATTGTTATCTCTCAGGCGCATCCTCAGAGAGAAGCTTGAATTTGCAGATGCTCTCTGCTCCCCAAAACATCCGTGCTTGAACCAGCCCATAAGATCTGGGATGCCAAATGCCAGTTACCCTTGACTTACACTACAGCAGCACGCATAAACCCCCAGCACCTGGTGAAGGAAAGGAGCTGGAGATGAAACACGCTCACTGCCAGCTGAAAAATTAATCTAATACACATCCATGGGAATGGGATTAAAAGACCATTTGGAGTGTTGCTGATCACCATCAAGTCTTCTGTTTAGCGTTGTTAGCAACCCAGCATATGGTAGCTGTGAGAGGTTTCCTGTGGCTTCCTGGCAGAGATCACAGCGCTGGACTGGACTTACAGAGAGCAGTGCGCGTTAGCCAGGCAGAACTGCAGTCAGGCCTGCAGTCTTTCCCAAAGCAGAGGGGAAGCAATGTGCCTGCGTGGCATGGCCATGGGGCCACAGCAACGTTTGGGGGCCCTGCATGTGGCAGGGAAGGAAACCCCCAGGAGGCTTCAGGGATCAGAGGGAGCTCAGGGACCAGGCTCTGGCTCTGCCAGCTGCCGTTGTGAAGAACATCCAGATGTTGGAAACAGCTACAGCAAAAAATCCCAGAGTCACTCCTGACTACAAATACTATGACAAGTGAATAACTAATTAAACGAAGGGCACTTCAGCAGAGGGACTGAACATCCCTATGTGTAACAGTAACATCCTCGTCAGCTTCACAAATGCTCAGTGACTCTGTGTTCAGGTAACAGCAAGAAGGTCACTCAGGCAGCAAAGCCCCTTGACACCAGGCACTGCACAGCCTGGGGGGGTTGGGGGTGCTTTCCCTACCCCTCTGGGTCTGCTGACCCAGTCCTTGAGGGCCAGAATGAAAGAGAATGGGGAAACAAAATGACTCGGAGCTGGGAGGTAAAGAAAAGTTCAATAAACTGGACTCCATCAACTCTGAAGATTGAATTTCTGGCAAGGGTTCAGTTAAGGTAAGCCTTGAAATGTAACTCCATGTATGTCTAACCTCCCCTGAAATGTGCAAAGCTCAGTCTCACTATCTACAGGACAGCAGCTGTGCAAGTCAGATTCAGGCTTTGGGTGCACGAGTGTATGGAGTTACTCAGGATCAAAGTCAATTCATCAGCCACCGTAAGTGACTGATGGCTTTGTTGCAGTCGATAGGGTTATGTTCATTAACTTCAGCTGATAATCTTGCCCTTGGGGTTTGATTCAGACACAAATCTTTAATCACCTAAACACCAACATGAGAAGCTGCAGATGTGTTTGTGGGCAGCCCATCGATTAGAACAGGAAGAAAGAGGGGATTTTTCCATGCATGTTCAACAGCTATGGGGTTGGGGTGGGTTTTTTTTTTTTTTTTCCAAATCTAACATCGGTCAGACCAAATATGTCTCTTTAGAGCAAGCTACATAAACCAGAGCCCCTGGCCTTATACATAAAAACAACGCAGTGCAGCTGAGTGTGATGTGCATTATTATTCCTGATACACTGCAGTCTCATTACATTTCAGGGCAGCCGTCCGAGTCGATTGCAATGCCCAAAGTGCTGGAGACTGTGGTCCAAGGGCTGGCTGAGCTAAACCAAATAGGATGCTGGGAAATAGGTAAAAGCAGATTCCCTCTGGCTTTCAGAAGGAAATTAAAGGTCTTAATTTTGTTTCCTGGTAAGAATCTCCCTGCTGAGCAATGCTGCTGTGCTCTGGTGCCAGAGATCCTCCTGGAGTTCCCACAGTTCAGAAATTTCTTTTAATGACTGATCAAGTCATTCCTCCTGCTCCTTGACCCAGACTTGTGGAGACAAGACTTGTGGAGGGAAGTCTTACAGAAAAGGTAAAGTAGAGGTGGGATTAAGCTGAAAGGAAATCTATTCCCCATGGCCCCTGCATGTGATCCTAGGAAGAGGACAGCATTAACATAACATCTCGCCTGGCCTGGGCAGGAGGAAGCTGGGGCTTCTTGGGCCAGCTGATGGTCCCAGGAGGAGCTGGCTGCTGGTCAGCAGCCAGGCTGTTTCTGTCTTACACAAGGACAGTTTGGCCCAGAGCTCAACATGAAGGCGACAGGAGATTAACTCCAGCAGGATTCCTGCAACCTTGCCTTCCTGCAAGAAAAGCCTTGGCCACCTTCTTTCCTCATGATCCAGGTGAGGCTGTAAGTACTAAACGCAATACTATGGAGATGGCACTGAAAGTAACCAAAGCATGTACTGCTTATTCACCCCCCTGCAGAGGGCACGCTGTAAGGGGTCCCTATGTAACATCAGAGACAGTTAGGTGCCATAGGCAGCACCAAGATGCGTTGTAGGTCTTTTAGTGATGCAACCAAAGATGTGATTGGAAAGTACCAATGCTTCGGCAGATTGACAGACAAGCATTAATTTACAAATTCTTCCAGGAAGCAGCATTATTTAATGCATTTAATTAGCAGAGGTTCCCTGCTTGTTTTGGCTGCTTGGCCAAGGGATGCAAGGGCTGTCTGCCTCCGCTTACTGGGGACCCAGCCTGGAGGCCTTAGCTCCCTGCTGAGCCCTGGGAGAGGTAAGAGAGCTCAGCTTCTGGAAGGAACTGTGTTCTGCAAGGTTGTGTCCTTTGAGACATGGAAAACCCCAGTGAAGAGCAGGTCTTCTGCAGGTTTGGTCACCAGAAGGGACCCCACTAGTCACCTGAATAGACTGTCTGCCTAATATATGCCAGAGAAACATGTTAACTAGTTTCTGCACCCAGCTGACTAAGCTGGAGCTTACTGGTTTTGCCCAGAACACTCCCAAGTGACTTAGTTGGACAACATTCCTAGACTCTGGCACTGTTCGGTACTTGCCAGGCAGCACTGCCTCACTGTGGCCTCCATACGTAGCACCCTGTCCAGGCCATGAGCTGATCAACAGCTGACTGGCTTTAAAAACCCACAACCAAGAAAACGATACCTGAGCACTTTGCATATTGAAGGGAATAGGGTTAAAATGCTTGTGCTCAGTACAGAAACTGTAAAACGTCTTGCAGTGCAACCACAGCATTTTCTGGTTCCTCTGCTATCAGCACATCCTAGAGAAAAAAGCCTTTTTGAGTGGAGGTAACAGAGGGCACAGGCATTTTTCAACTGACATAGAAGGAAAGACTTGCTCTAAATATGGCAGATCATTAAAAGATTAATGAGCCTTTGTCTCTCAGACATTAAGGCCAAGACTTAGAAGTCTAGTGCTAGGGTCCCTATATCACCAGTTGAAGCCTACCTACACAGCAGTGCCCAAAATTCCTTAATGCCTGCCTGCTTGCTTCGAGATAGGCTACAATAAAAATGGTGTCTAACTGGGAAAGAATCAAAATTACCTCTACGATTGCCAGGTTGGCCATTTTGATGGGAATTTATACAAAGTGACACAGTGAGGAAAGACTATGATCCTGAGACTAACTGCTCCCTTGCTGGTTGAGTAGGCAAAGAGTGCTGCTCACTAGAGCAAGACACACAAGAACCGGATCCTGGGCCAACACGCTTGCCCTATTTACTGCAAAGTTGTGAGCAAGAGGCTGTGTGCAAGCACTGTATCACCACAGCCTAAGAGGTCATGCTCCGCTGGTGCTCCCTTCGGATTTCAGTGGTTTCCTTAAGATAGTGATTCATTTGCAAAATTCTTCAGAAAGGTCATCTTGGGAGGAGGTAGAGCTCAAACATTGAGCGTGCCAGCCTTAAGCCATGGCAGCAGCCACTCACAAGGGTGAAGGCATTTCCTTTGCCAAACAGCACGTTTACCAAGGTGTGATGTTTTGCTGCTTGTAACGTAGAAGCTTTACTTTATGGGGCACTTCTGACTCCCCTGGCCCTGAAATACAGTTTAGTGTGGAGTTTGCTGAAACAGTTTATCAAGGAGGATGTAAACTTGGTCATCATGTGTCACATAGCTGTACAGACACAAGGAGGGTCATTCTCTCCAAAGGAGACAATAAGCTTTGCAGTGCAAGAGTTCTGCCAAGATCAGGTTTTTCCTCTTTGTTTCTATCAAGGTTTGACAGCTCATTAAAAAGTTAGGAGGGAAAAGAGATTTGATTTGTTTCACTTAAAAGCAAAGTAAAGAGTCTCACCCTTTTGCTCAAACAAAGAAGAAAAAAAATGACCTTCACTTCCCAGCTTTCCTATTCTGTGCCACAGCTAACAGCAGGGGAGGAGCAAACGCTGTGCACGATTATTTTCAACAGTGTTTTCAGGCTTTAAAATTGATTCTCCAGTCAGATATTAATTTGCACTGCAAGAAATGATTTAAAGCTTTCTGCAGGTTTAAGGCATACAGCTGCATCAGTTATGCTGAAGGCACAATTTCAAGGTAATCTTTGCAGTTTGGCTTGCTGAACCTCAGATTCTGCCCCCCCTCCAATAGAAAGAGACACTCTGCAAGGCCAGATCCACTTCAGACCCTGCATGCCAAAGGCACAGGGTGAGAAAGAGTTAAACACCCATGTGACACAGTGGCTGGTGCCGCTCCCAAGAACCATTATGGTGTTTGCATGCAGTGTGCTAGCGTGAGGCTAAAATCAATGTATGCTGTGTATACCTGCGGGCAATGCTTTTCCCTGGTAAACAAGGCTGGCAGAGCTAGGAGACAGAGGACTCAATAGTTCTGCTCAATTTAAAAGAGATCTCATTGAAGATAGGTGATGATCCCATATAACTTGCCAAGAACACCCAAATTATCAGAGCATATTTTTATTCTTCTATTGAAGTCTTAATGCTTAAAAAAAAAAAGCAGCCTGCTGACAGTACCTTTTTATATATGTAAAAGCTTTCAGGTCACATTTCTCTAGTACTCTGGGAGGTTACCCAATCAGTTCACATCTGCCTTTTCTATCTATCAAAACCCAGCCAACACGTTTCTCTCCCACTAAAACCCATGCAAACTTAAGGTGAACCTTCTACCAGGAACCTCATCCATGTTTTTGCAGCTCTGTGTCTCTTGGCAAGAAAGAGAGAGGGAAACAATAAAACCTCTGGGAGAAAGCCTGGCCTTACAGGGTTTTGTGTGGCTCTCTCACGAGCCCAGGTAGTTGTGCCACTCCATACTCCCTGCGCTGCCCTGGCTGGTGGGAGCACAAGACACCTGCTGCAGCCTTAACTCTTTTACCCTTCCTTTCTTTGGATCTAACTCAACCTGTTCTTAACACTTTATTTTGCAAACCAGGCTCTACAAGCCAAGCCCATTCATCTCAAACCACTTCATTTCTGCACAGAGAATCAAAGCCTCTCCCAGAAGCTGCACCTTTTCCTTGCTATGCATTAATAACACTTTGTACTCCGTGCAGTATGGTACCCCACCCCTGGGTGCCTTCTCTTAACCCAGGCCCTCCATCCCCTCCACTCAGCAGATTGAAGTTGCACAACCCTTCAACCCAACCTTGAATAAAGTCATCACAGAGGCAAGAACTCCATAGCACAACTTGCCTGCCTCTCCCGATTCCTTCAGCTCTCCTGCAGGATGAACAGTCTTCTCAAGCCATCACCCAAGGCTTTCCCATCTCTCCTGACAACAACCCTTGCCTACTCTTATACCAAGCTCACTGCTGCAACTCACTGTATCATTACCAGCTGTCCGGAGGCTCTTGCCTCCCATCTCCCCTTGCTCACTGGGCTTAAGTAATGACAAGCACTTGGGTCTTGGCTTTCTTCCCACCCTGCAGAGCCTCTGCTGCCTCCTGAGCTTAATGTATACCACCGATTCACCTGGTATTGGCAAATGTGGGGAGACTTTGGAGCCTTCTTTCTCACTGTCCTCCCTGGCAAGGTCCAACCTGCTGAGACCGCTGGTTAGAAACCAGTCTTACAGGAAAGCTGCTCAGAGATTTTGTCATCCAAACAGGTATTTCTATTTTAATGAGCTACTGCTCATTTTCCACACTGAAGCACTTTGGAAAACATGTCAATCACTTGATTTTTTGAAAGCCAAACCAAATGATTTTAACAGTGCTGAAGTGCCTTTGCAAAACATAATTCATTCACCTGGAAAGGTGTGGAGCATCCCAGGAAAAGGAGCATTTAACCAGCCCATCCCTTTCCCTGTAGACCTTTCTCTTTATTACCAAAGCAAAGCTCTGCGCTGTGGAGTTCTTCCCAGTCACACTTGTTTGTTGCACATACTGCATTCTCAGACAAGGACACCGAAACCAAACTACTTTTTCCTCCTAGCATCTAGAAACGTAGTTGGGTTTTTTGGGTTTGTTTTGTGTTTTTTGTTTTTGGGATTGGTGGGGTTTTTTTTGGTTTTGATTAGGCATAGGACCTTTTAAGGAAATAAGCCACAGCACTGAAAGATTCAAATAATTTATTCAAGTAAAACTTGCCAAACAAGTTAAAGAAGTATGAAAGCTCTTCTGGAGCTCGTATTGGGTGCCTTGCAGTGGTAGAAAAGTGTGTGATCAGAGCAGCCTGCCAGGAAAGAGCAATGCGTACATTGTGCTCCTACACGTGCTTGGAGGAATAAGAGAGAAGTGTGCCCCAGTAGAGGGAGGCGTCAATGTAGTTTTTTCTTTTTCTTTTTTTAATCTACACTGGAGACAGAAAGGCCCAGCTGTGCTGAAGCCGGACGCAACCTCCATATGTGTAGCTATAAAAAAAGCGCTACACCACATAGCTTTCTTTTTGTCAGGGGCAGGTCCTACAAAAGCTTCAGCATCTGTTTCAGCAGAGATTAGGACTGTTTAGGGGCTGCCCTCAATTTTGTAGGCTCCCTCAGTGCCATCAATTAGTTTGCAGTAGCTATTGCAGCCTGTATGTGAGCAGACTAGAAAAAAATGCGCAAAAGAAACGGACAGCTTCTCTCCCTGCAAGCAAAGCAGTGGACGTAATGAGATGGGTGTCTCTGTTCTGTGCCTGTGGGAAGTGTGCCATGTCAGGGAAATATCCAGTGGAGAAAACATGACAGATTTCTGCTCCAGCTGTGCTGCCATGGGGGAATGGGGCAGAGAACCTGGCTTTGGCTTTGCAAAGGGAGAAGGAGAAGTAAGGGATGAGTGGCGGACAGGGAAGAGGCTACTCACCCACATTCACCCCAGCGAGCAGAAGCCATGTACTGGCTGTGGTGTTTGCACTCAGTTTGATGATCCCAGGATATATGTCCCCAAAGCACAGGCACTTACGTTAAGAAATGCAAAACTAGTATCACTCATGGCAGCATCCAAAAAGTGAGGAGGAGATGAGAGTGAGTGACCAACCACTTCACTCTTCCAAACAGTCCTTCAACGTCAACTGAGCGAAACCGGAAAGGCGGGTGAGTTTGGGAGGAGAGAGGGCACTGCTTGAGATGGGTGGATGACGCAGGTATAGTGTGTTATAACACAAGCTGCGCGTCAGGGAAGTTGGGGTGACTGCCAGGAAAACTTTCCCAGCAGAGAATTGTATAAGCATGCAGAACCGTGTCAGTAAAGGCAAGGAGATAAATCCATAATAAAGAATATTGCACATCATTAACCAAAACTGGAGCATATCCTGTCATAGACTGCATATACTGCATTTGCACTTGCCTTGGGTAGTTTGTGGGACTCATCTGATTACAGTGTCTTGCCTAAACTGCTGTATAGCTCTCCGCTTTCTTAGCCAGCATTTCTCCTTTAAATAGCTGGTGTACATAAAGATATGGTCACATTGGATGTAGGGAGACATCTGGATATGACCAGAGCAAGTGCCAGCATTATTCCCCATTCCTTCTCTGCTGGAGCCAGGAGCAGGCACTCAAAGCATCCAAAACCTAATGGGAGCCCAGGCACTTCAGAAGTAACCCAACGCCTGGAGCCAGTATCTCCCCAGAGGCTTCTCCCTTAGCTTAAGACTTACTAACCCTAAGCACTTTGTCTCATTAATCAATAGCTCAGAAACTCTCCTTAAAGAAGGAAGAGACACAAACATAAAGGAAGGAAGGTGAGGTGCACCCAAATCACAGGAGTGGCTTCACAGCTGGCCTCACCTCTGCTGGTTCCCAGGCAGACCTCGTCTCTCCTCCTTCCCAAGCCCGAGGCGATGCAGCCCAGCAGTCCCTGGCACAGCGCGGATGCGGAGGCTTTGCAGAACGCAGCAGCCATTCCTATGCACCAGGCATTTTCTAATGGGTGCCGAGGAAAAGGCAGGGGCCGAGCGGTCGTGCTCTAGCTGCCGGAGTATTTTTCACCGGCCTGTGAAAAACACATCCCAAACTGCTCGGCTCGCTTATGTCTTTCTGATGTTATATAAGCGGATTTAGAGAAAAAGCACTGCCATGAGCAGGTTTCTAATTAGGAAAAGAAACAAATAGAATTATGGAATTAAGGCAGAACCTCAGCATGAATGACCCAAATCCCTTCCTTGTGCTGCAGTCCACAGCAGGCTATTAGAAAACACTTTTTTTTAAAGAAGTTAATTCATCACTAAGATGGCACAGCAAAGGCAAGTTCCTTTGCAGGCTGGCACCCACACTCCCAAGCTGCTGATCCCACCTAATTTAACTCTTGTAAGAGCAAAGGACACTGCTTTAGGAAGCAGAGCGCTCTGTGACGCAAGCAGCGCTACGCTGCTGAAATGCGAGTAGCAACGGGGCATGCATTACCATTTCCTAATCTGTGCCGACACCTTTCTGTTGGCCCAAGCACGCAGACTGTCATTACTGCTCAGAGTTGCCTGCTATGAGTTACGTACCATCACACTGGGTACAGGTGTCTCATTAGGAGTGGTTTCTTTGTGGAGATATCAAGCATCCACAGATCTCTGTGACCTGACCTCAAAAGGAGATAAGAGCACTCTACACGTCTCATAAATGAGGCCATATTTATCCAAATACTCAGTTGCAGATTTAAGTGCTTACATTTTAAAATACTGGGTAGTGAAACCAGCAATTTATAGTTTGCCAAGGAGCAATTTGAAACTTGATGAGGAAATCTTAAGTTTTCTACTCACGGTACTGCCACCTGCCACACAGTATTTTTGATGGCATTTGAATCCCTAAAGGCATGGAGGTTTCTTTAGCTGGGTAAAGAAGATAAGCAGGTACGCCAGGATGTAGTGCTGCTGGCTGGAAAGCCCATGTCCTCAGGAAATCAACTGCTGCGTGAACAAGAAGCCAGACATTCTTTATATATGCAGGCACCATCTCACTGAAATTGCTGTGTTGCATGCTATAAAATCTGTGTCAGATGGAAAATGTACACTGGTGGTTACTGGTTTGATAGGATGCTAGCTTGTTTTCTACACTGATTCTTCTTCTGCTTGGTCAGTCCCCTGAGACCAGGGGATCTCTAGGATTTTTCCCTACGGCAGCAAGACTACATGGATGAAGTGGGAAAGTAAGAGACCTCAGTTTTCCTGCCTACAAAAAGAGCCTGGGGATTGCAGCATGCAGCTGAACGAACCCAGCTACCACAGGGAAATACCCTGCTCCTGGCAGTTTGGGCTCGGCCCTAATCCTCGGCAGCCACTGGCACACAGAAACCTCAACCATACGACAAGGAATCCAGCAAAGCTCATTAAGAAAATACCCTGTGTGACTGCTCAAAGCACTGGGCAGTTAGCTGAAGTAGCCTGAACCCCAGCAGCCAACCACGAGACACAAAAAGTACAGAAACACAGTAAAGGAAACAGCTATTTTTGGGAAGAGGGCTCCAGCGGGGGGTGAGCAGCAGAATGTCCCTGGTAGCAGAGGCACCGTGTAACCACATTATCTCAGGATCTCTTCTGCCCCTCTCCCCTTGCCACAGAAGAGAATATGTTGAGGTGGGGATCCTCGTGCCTTCTAGTAGTAGACAGGCACGTGGAAATACCATATCTGCAACACTACCAGATCAAATACTTCACTGCCATCGTCTGTTATCTTACGCTCTTTTGTACCATGAGATAAAACTTTATTTCCTTTTGGGGAGGAAAATGGTTTGGGTTACTCTGCTGCTGATGCTTTCGGCTTTGCGCGTGGTGTGCAGGCGTGCTGGTGGGTGGTGGTGACAATTCGCTACAGCAGTGACACTGCAGGGTTAAAACTCTGCCCTTTCCATCTCAGAGCAGGACATGGCTCCTGGGGAGCTGAGCCGGATGAATAATGTGCTGCTGTGTGGCAACAGGCGGCTGAATGGCTGAGTGAATTCATGTGAAAGGGTAGAGGAGCGTTTGCTGCGGAGAAGCCTGTGCTCATAAACAGCTGTGAAAAGTCAACGGCACCTACACAGAAAGAAGCCGATGGGTCTCTTCTCTGGCAGGGATGGCGTGTGGTGGCTTCCACCGCACTGGGATTTGCAAGGTGCCTGGTAGCCTTGCCCTTCGTAGCTGCACTGTCTTACAGGCATTCTCAGATTTAGCCAGAATGGCCAGCAACACTTAAAAGTCCTTTCTTTTCCCACGTCAGCCTACAAACAGAGACCCAGAATAATTAAGACAGTTCATTTTATTGTACTCAGCATGGAAACCAGGAGATGTAAACCAGCAACACATTAAATTCCTAAGGGACTCGATCAGCTGGGTAACATCACTTTAATATCACTGTAAGACTTCTTCACATGCAGACTCCTGTTGGTATGTCTCAGATGAACGCTGCAGCACACCTGGAAGCCTAATACTAGCTTGACTGCATACAGTACAGCACGTTCGGTCAGTGTAACTATGAAAATAATAAAGCCACGATAATATTAGTTGTCGTTAGAAGCCCCCAAGCTGGTTTTCTGCTGCTGCTGACTGATTCACTGCCATCATTTTTACGTTGCTTGCGACAGCCAGGAACTCAAAGCTCACCCGCTCTCTCTCCCTTCAACTCTGGGTAGAAACTCCCAACGCTTTTCAGTGTGCTACCGAGACCCCAGCTTCAGACTCCAGATGGGATTTTGTGTACCACAAACACGTGGATCCTTCCCTCCCATTTCACCGCAATTCCCCAGGGCAGTGTCTGAACTTGCGTTTGATGTACTTGAAACTATTGACTTCGAACGGGGCTGAGGGAAGTGCTGTCAGGAGGGCCTTCCAGCAGAGGGGTCGCCCGTTGTAGCAGAGCTGCTGAGAAGCATCAGAGACTCACATTCTGCAGCAGACAACTGCTGGAGACTTTGCTGGCAGAATTGTCATTAATTTCTACTCCGCAGAGTGTCAGTCTAAGCAGAAAGCTAATAAAACCTCAGGGTCTAGTATTTCAAATGGGACTTGGTTGATGCGATTCTGCTCCTAACGAGCTCAGCTGCTTGCTATCACCCACAGTCTTTCTGCAGAAACCAGTTTGTATACACAAGAGTGGATTTCCACAAAGCTGAGGAGCCAGTGTGTATCTCTCCACCCCATCCACTGCACTTTCTGTTGACAGTCTAGACATGGAGGTTGGCCAGCTGTTTGTTGGTTGTTGTTTTTTTTCTTTAGCTACAGAAATGGGAATTTTTTTAGAGACCAGATAACAGGAAAATCCTTGTTTCTGTCTTGCAGAGTGACCTAAACTTGCCTCAAAGTTGTGGAAAATGCTAAACTTCCAGCATTCAGTCAGAAGGGCAAAAAGAAAATATCATCTTAGAGTACAAGTAATGCACAAGACCTGCACACACGTACAGCCCTTTTAGACAGGGACACACGCACACATAAGCTTACCTAGGGCAAACTTTCTCCTAGAGGAAAAAATATGTCCTCTCTGTGTGATCAGGCTCAGTAATAACATCATTTTCTTCTTTAAAGAAGCCTGAATGATTAAAGATACATTTCACATTGCAAAATCTTCCTTGTCAGGATTGGATGCAAAATTCACATTACAAATTCTGGGATGGAAAAGCTGCTCAGAAAAGCGCAAAGCAGATAATAAATCTCAGTTTCAAAAAAATGGATGATACTCATTTCAGTTTGGCTCAGTTCAGCTGTAACACTTCACACTTTCTTTTAAACATCTACACTGACTCAAGGGGGATAATTTAGGTCCCTAAGAGAACCCTGCAGCAATTTCAATGTACAAGACCTGACCTTCAGGCCCACAGACCACTGCAGCTTCCAGTGACTCTGGAGATATTTGGTAGTGTGCAGCATTTGGATAAAGATCTATGTGCATACCTTTGGGATGAGTGAAAATAGCGACCACTCTATAGGCATCACAGAGTTACCAAAAAAATTAAACCAGCAGAGGTTGAGACATTACAAAAACAGGGGGAAAAAGGAGGGGAGAGTTTCCTTCAGACTGTAACCCTTAAATTTGAAGACCATGGAGCCTGATGATCAGTTCTCTCTTATTCAGAGCAGTTCTTTCCGTCAGCTGGGTGTGAAAGATTTACTCTGTCTCAGAAACCTATTGCATTCTTTTTTCAAAAGCGTAGAAGGATAGACACAGAACAAGAGAACAATGGAGCTAATAAGCTAATAAAATTTATATTTCCATACAAACCTTGCATATACGGAGCTAAGCAATGAAACACTGGTATGGTAGATTCCATCAAGTTTTCAAACTGAAAACCAGTGGCAGCCAACTTGAATTTTTCATCAACACTGATTTTCATCTGGATTTCCACTTCTAACTTTAACACTTCAACATCGTCATGAAATTCAAGATAAAAGGCAGTGTTATCTTTAGAGCATATATATTCACCTTTTCTGAATCCCTTGAATATGCTTCTCCAAATGGTGCATTTTACAAGCTCTTATGTGGTAGTAGCAGTAGTAAACTGAGGTTGTTTGCCCAATGGGTTTGTCAAATCGTATCTGGATATATCAATACATGCTAGCAAAATATACAGCCTTTGGAAACGTTGATTTTCCTGAAAGCCATGGGACACCAACAATATGAAAAACAAGTGAACTCAGAAGGAACAAATGGGTAAAAGTTAAGCAAAACATTGGCTTTACAGACACAGGAATGGGAATTCCTTATGAAGCATCTACACCAACTTCATTTTACTTCTCTTTTGGTCCCTCCTTCCCCATGTTTTTCAGCAATTCCTTCTTGTATATTCAATAGAAGGTTTTCTTCCACTGAAACGGAGAAGGCAGATATTCTCCTCCTTGTCCCTCCAGCTCTCTCCCCGCTCCTTTTTCCAAACCAAGGCAGCAGAAAAGAGGCTGGACTTCAGCACTTTTACCCAAGGCAACGCAAAGCTGGCAGACACCAACCAAACGCACACAGGCAGTGCTGGATGTCACAGCCTCATACAAAATCCAGGACGACGTTGCAAATTGTCCGCAATGAGGTTCTCCTTCAACTGTGGTTTTGTACTGGCAATATTGAAACATGCTTATTCTCATCTTTCCTAGTGGGAATCTCCTGACATGAAACTAGAAGTAACTCTTCCATTCTCATTCACTGCTATTATTAATGGTTCTGACCATGTCAACCTTCACAGAAGATGCAACCAACAGGGAAGAGCTGCTGACAATTAGCTTGTTTCCCAAAATTTATCATCTTGCAACAAAGTGAATTTAAGAGTTACTTCAACTGGCTAGGCTACAACACAAGTCGTCTTCTTCCCCCTCCCCCCCAACAGATTTACTCTTGGGAATGACAAAGTACTTCCTGTTTTGAACCCTTTTTCTGTTAGCCCAAATGGATTTCCTTGGTTGCTGACCACCCAAACACTGCAATGTGATTCTGAATAACTGGGCGGGGGAAAAGAGCGGGGTGGTGCCACATAGATCACCTTCCTCTACCCTTCGCCATACCACCACTCTGAGCCTGATTTCATTTTTGAAGCTGACGCGACACCAAGAACAGTCTTTCTTGGCTGCTACAAGACGACTCACACACATAATATTTGCTAATTGCTACCCAACACGTGGTTGTTTTGCTGCTGGTGAAAGACGCATCGTGCCTACAAGGATTCACACTGTCATCTAGACACTGTACGCAGAAGAAAGCATAAACTCTCAGTGTTAAACTAGCAGGTTGCCTACAGTCTGTCCTAGCAAGGCAAAGTGAAAACCTAAAATATTTTCCATGAGATGTGCTGGTGATTATCGACTCATTTTTTGTGTATTGGTTTTTGGCACGTTATTGCTTGGCTTCAAACGCATGCCTGCAGGACTTCTGTGCCCACCAGGCAGCGTCACCGACATTTGGTAGCTTGCCTTTGCACTTGTATTTTCCCAAATTACAAAAGCACAGTGCTCTGCTGACCACTATGGGTTTTTTTTCAGTTATGCCCCAAGCAGTTGTTCAGATGCATCCTCTTAGCATCTTGCACATTGTCCTTTTGTGGTATGTATGTATTGATTAAATTTTCCTGGCAGAGAGGTCATTTGGGGTGGGGAGGGAGGTGTGGGAGGACTAGCTGGTGAAGACTCACAGCCGGAAGCAGCTGCAGGGAACCAGGAGAGATCTCCTATTCCTCACAAAGAAGAGTTAATTCCAGTGCTGGCCCAGCACCCTGCTCATTCATTGCCAAGCCCAGTTTGCTCGCAATAAAGCAACTCATACCCACATGCTAGAAATATTTTGGAGAGCTTAAACTAAAGGATAAAGTTCATCGAAATTGGTGAATGCGCGATAGCTGTTTATTCTCCTCTGGAAAAAAAATAAGACAATCAATTTATATATTCAGACTGAGCATATTTGTAAAGGGACAGTTCAGAGTAAGCTGGCTCACCACGCTACAGCGAGGGGGACAGTGGAGAGAGGGACGTGAGCTGAGCCAAGGGACACTGTTTTGCAGGAAGACAGGCTGGGCAGCAGCTAGCAAGGGAGGGAGCAGAGGGGAGGTGAGAGGAGCAGCGCAAAGCCTCAGACCTGGGCAGGACACAGCAAACACTGCAGACAACTTGGGGAACCTCTTCAGGGCTGACATGGACACAACGTGGGAAAAGACACCAAACTTGCCAACTAACCTGACCTAATGCTACTGCTAATGTTAATCCCACACAAAATTTCACATGGAACTCACATCTCAGACACTGCTTGCAAGGGGATGGAAACAGTAGTTCTAACAGTAAAAAGGCAGGAGACTCTCCTCGTGGTAGGCAGAGGTGGGAAGACACTAATGTGGCATTTCAGAATTAGCAATTCAGCATCAAGTGGGAGAGGACTTGAAATAATGTACAGAAATGGAAGAAGGACATGCCATAAAGCCCCCAAACATACACCAGAGGAAAACCAGGAGTCAATTCAGTCCTGTGCCTGGAGCCACACCTGCCATTGAACTGGGTTAAAAAAATCGTATCTTGCAGTATTTTACCTCTCTGCTGGGGAAAAATTGCCCCAAACCAGCTGCTTTGAGGGCTTGGCAGTTGAGAAAAGGTCTGGCTTCCTAAACAAAAGGGGACCACCTCAGGTCTGCTTCACAGAAAAAAGAAAAAAAGATACTAACACGCATTTACACTGTGTAAACCTGCAAGATTTACAGAGTAAGTTGTATGAGTAAGATCTACAGAGCCAGTCAGTTGTGTAGTACTAGAGACAGAAATAAACTATCATGATTCATGAAAAATCTTTAACGGAATAAAAATAACCCCTATTTAACTCTAGTACTCTGCAGGATTACAATATCCAAATCCTCAGTGCTTTGCAGGATTGAAAACAAAATTTTCTACAAACTGCAGGAGTTCCCCAGCCTTCCATCATGAACTCTAGTGGACAGAATAAAAAGCTAGTGGGAAACAGATTTCCCAGGTTGAAAAATATTGTTAAGGTGAAAAATGTGACCAACATACATTTGAGACATTATTGTATATCACACTTCTGGAGAAAGAGTCACTAAGCTACCTTTTATTAGCAGTTTCTACAACTTTTCTAACATTAGAAATACAGCAAAGATTGTCTCAAGATTTCAGTACTTGTGTAAAGTAAATGTTTCAAGTTAACAATATAATGGTTTATAATATTGAGAGCACTAGGTAAAACAAAATACGCACAGGCTAAATAAATGGTATTCGGTTTATGGTAGCAAGAAAAGCACCAGAGTACTGCAAAAAACCAGTTGGCTAAGGACTTAAAAGGAAAATAAAAATGAAATCAGTGTAACACACTAGACACAGAGGCTCATGGACCCAGACACATAGGATAACCTGCTCCTACGGGAAAGCGTTGCTGTGCATCTCTGGAGAGAGGAAAAAGATCCACATCACTTTAAAGAGTGATTTAGAGGAGAGGTGCTCAGCGCCACAGGGGGCTGGGAGCAGGGGCTGCCCACCCCGGCTGAGGAGCCAGAAGGGCCCGCTGCTTTTGAAAGACTTGGCTGGAGCATCACAGCACGAGTGAGGGCACCGTTCTGTTGGATCTGGGTCCGTCTACTGACGCGCTCTCTCATGCCTCACCTGCCCTGCGTGCAGCGCCTACTTATACCTTAAGCGCGGCTGGTGCAGGGAGGAAAAGCCTGCAGAATATATCCCTCTCTCACCGCTGTTCTAGCCATCGAAATCCCGTTGACTTAACTTCTCCCAAAGAGATAATCCTTCAGCCTTGATCCTCACTCTGTGCCATTTCAATGGGAGGGGAAGACCTGGCTCTCTGAGGCTCACGTGAGAACAGTGCCCCCCAGCATCACCAGAAGGGCGGCTGCTCAGTGATCAGTCTGCAGCCGTTTAACGGCCTTGCCTCAGCGTGGCTAACTTGCACACCAGGGAAGGCGTCTTGCGTTAGGTCTTTACAGCTGTTGAACCTTCGTTTCACCTCACCCAGCTTCCTCCAGCCCTTTGTACAAGACCTCACGATGCACACAAATAACCTCCCTATTATAACAACTCCAACAATCTCCCTGCTTCTTGCTTTATCAGAAGGTGTTGCTCTCCCTGCAGCAAGGTGGCAATTAAATTTGTGCTTTTGCTAAGTGCCTAGCTTTTCACCTGACAGCAGTCAGGATGGGGCATAATGTGGAAACACACCAGCTGTGGCAATAACAACGGCGTGATGGAGCACGTGGCTACTCAGAAAACAAAGGGGAAGAATTTTCCACTGTTGCTGCATCACAACCCCAATAACACAACTGAACATCAGGACTCAAGACTTGAGGGGAGGGATTCTCTCTACCACCGAAGACATCTAGGCACCCCTGCAAACCACATCAGTCTAACACAGAAGAGGGAGCAGGTCGGACACAGCAATTAGGACGCCTAAAATTCTGCAGCATGTTCTGGAACACGTTGTGCTGCCTCCCTTTCAGTTTTTTATTTGAGGATGTATCTGATGAAATGGATTTCCGGGTCTGACCGTTCTGGGTCTGGATCAGTTTCTTGTGTTCTCGTATTTGTCTCTGTAAGTGGTTCTGGATGGCAATTCCCAGGGATTCTGCATCGAGGGAAGCACCGTAAACCTCCCACGTCATGCCCTGCTCGTCCCAAACAACATCCCTGACGTGTTTGGACTGCTTCACCTGCACTTTCGCCTCCATGGCCGGGGTGGGTTGCTTTTTGTTTCCCCCCAGGTTTGGCAAAGCCTGAGCTGAAGCAGGAAGAGCTGCTGTGGGAAGCTGGCGACCGGACTCCTTGGCCTGGAGATCTTGCTGCTGGGGAGCTGCTGATGCCTCCGAGGGAGGGGCGAGATGTGCAGGACTCGTGCTCAACTTGGGCGTCAGTCCTGCCTGCAGGCTCTGGCTGCCGGCCATCTGAGCCTGGCCAGTGTCTCCCTGGCCTCTGCTCTCCTCCTTTCCATTCTCCGAGCACTCCTTTATGTGGATAGTGGCAGGTTGGCTGCTAACATTCATCCCTCCTTTAGGATCAAGCACCACTGAGTTTTCTTCCTTTGGTTTTACCACAGATTGATTAGGAATTGCTTCCCCTTGACTCGCACCCTTACTTTGCACTGGCTTTTCCTCAGCGCTTGCCAGGACCTCCTTCTGCTTGACTTCACTGTCTGCGCTACAGAGTAGAGGTAACTGGCTGCTTCCTGGATCGTGGACAACAACTCGCACATTGTTCTCAGTTCCTGGGACAGTGGCAGCAGAAGTGGCGCTTGGTTCACCAGCACCAGACCCAGACGGTGCTGGAGTTTTATTACTGGAATCAACTGCAAGCTGCTCAGTGGGGATGGGCTTTGGTGGGACTGAAGCATCCGTTGGCAGCCGAACAGCATCCTTGCTGTCATGGGCCTCACCGATCACTTCAGCATTACCCACGGATGTCCCTTGGGAGGTAATGGCTGCAGGGGAGAAGGGGAGAACAGGTTTTGCATTATCTGCTGATGCTGGAGACACCACGTCAGATGCTGGAGACACCACGTCAGATGGGAGCCCAGGCAGTTTGACAGGCTGGGTTTGGGCTGAAGCAGTCGGAGCCATAACAACAGTCGATTTTGACGTGGCACCAGGAGAACATGGGGAGTTTTGTTGTGAGGATAAAGTGTCAGTAAGTGCAAACTGGCTCAGCCCCGTACCTCCCTGGTAAATTACGTGCAGTTCTTCCTTCTCTTCTGGAGGAGGATTTGCTTTTAAGAAGGCAGCAAGGATGCTGGGACTGGTGGAGGCAGATTTGCTCTCCACAGTAGCCACGGCCTGAACCTCAGCATCTCGCCACATCCTGCTCACTGCTTCCTGAGTTAAAGAGCTGCTCTCCGGCTGGACCGTCATTGTACCTGTTTCTCTGAACTTGGAGAGCTGGGTGGGGCCTGGACTCCCCGGCTCGACATCTGTGTTGTGCACGGGATGCGGACTCTCGTGGCTAGACCGGGCTGGTGTCTCGCTGCTCTGCACCACTTCAGTTTTATCTGTGGGATGCAACTGCACGGTGTCTGCAGCCCCGCTTTTTGCCTCCAAACTGGTCTGTGGGTCTCTCCCCAGGTCAGCTTTGGTGTGCTTTGCTGGCGAGGCTGTCTGGCACGCGGCGGAACCATGTTCTTCTGCTCCCTTGTCTTTTTCCCCTCTTTGCAGAAGGTTTGCCTGAGAAGTAGGACAGGACTCATTATCCCTGATAGGGTCGTCCGGGGAAGAGTAATTTAACTCTTCAAGTGCTGGCTGACCATCAGTCCCCTGAGGTTTCAAGGCAGAATCACCCATCTGCGTCAGGGAGCTTGTTTTTGCCTGGCTGCCTTGCACAAATTGCCGGGAGCTCTGGGGGGCTGGCATCATCTCTGGCCCCAGCCCCGTCGAGGGGGCTTCTGCTGCAGTGGGGGTTGCCGCTGCTGGTACCTGGCTGCCCGCTGGCTGGGGGCACGCAGCAGGCTCTACGGCCGCGGGATGCCCCTCCGCAGCTTTGCTGGCAGGGCTGGGAGGGAAGGCTTCCTGCTGGCTAGCATCGTCCTCGTGGCTTTGCTCGCACCTCTGCGCGCTGGCAGCCGCCGTGCATTTCAGGTCAAATGAGCAAACTCCAGCAGAGCCAGACGGCGTGCATGGGACCCCATTGCTGGCCCTCTCTCCACTGGGTAGTTGGGGTTGGTGTTCAGCAGACTGCAGGTCTCCCAGGTGGTCCTCCTCTGCAGACGCTGCGGCCAGGGAAAGCTTGGCAGATCTCAGAGGATCTGGTACAGTCCCCATGGACTGTCTCTGAGATGTAGTTTGCTCTCAGCTGCTCCTCAGATTTTTCTGACCCAGCGGTGGTACAACAGGGCAGGCTGTCAGCGACGGGTTTTCTGTACGGCTAATCTGTTAATGAAAGAAGCATAGTGTTAGCAGTAGTACCATTTAAGAAGAAAAAGTACCCAGAACAGATCGATTTTAAAGCTTTGAGAGAAATACTTGCAGGCACAGGGGAAGTAAAGCACCTGATTCTGCCTAAAGGTCACACAAAAGAGACAGACTTCAAGTATCTCACAATTCCAAAGTCTGGACAGAGAAGACAATACTAGGGACAACGGCTGCCCTGTTGTTGATACATTAAAGAAAACATAATGGCATGCCAAGAGGGAGGGGGGAAAAAAAAAAGAAAAAGAAGTGAAAGCAGGGATGAATGGGAATGTGTGCAGACTTCGTGTGGAAGTTTGAGGTCACCAAATAAACTCACTGTGATAAAATCATCCACCAATCCACCTGTGGAAGGAAAGGTGCTACCTGGTCTGTTGTGCCTATGTGAAGAACACATCTGATTCCTCCAGGACCCACCCTGTGATGTGAGCGGGTCCCACACCTTTGCTGAGCACCAGTTCCCCCTTCTTCTCACCGACAGCCCTGCTCTAACTCCTTGACCAACAAGGATGTGCTCACGGGGGGCTAACATGGATGAACCCAAGCCTCACCGGTAAAAGGAATATGGAGGGACAACAACCAGCTGGGTAGTGTAGATAAGCTACTGCACCGTACAGCACCACAGCTGATCCTCTGAAATAATTACAAGGAAGCCAGCTCAATTAATAAATGGAGGCACAGCTGATCTAGAAATCAATTTATGAGCAGGTGGTATGAAAGTGGAAGAGGGACATTACAGCACTGCAGACCAAAAGAGGCCCATGCCATACCCAGTGAGACACTGGGGAGGGATTTTAGGCAGGTGGAGCAGAGTTATCCAGGTTGAAATCCAGCCAGGACTGCAGAGAAACCATGGCTTCAAATAAGAGACAATCTCCAAATGTGCTTGTTGGCTGGGCTGTCTAAAGGACTTGGCGCTGCCCAACTTGGATCCCTGTCAGTGTCAGCAGAATGGTGGTGGCCAGTGATGAAATCCCACCCTAGCCTTCTTTTAAATTGCAGGCTACGTATATTTGTTTAGAAGGTTTTCCCCAGCTTACGCTGCCAGCAAAGCACAAGTATGAGCCTTGGGAGACACCCTGAACATTTAGTGTTTTGTTAACCAGAGGGATGATGCTGGGAAAACTACTGTAGGTCTGTGTGCCCACGTCTCTGCAGGCACACGGGGGGTCCTCCTTCGCTACATTCCTTGGGGGATGCTGCTGGAAGCTCAGCTCTTCCAGACCCTCCCTGTCTGCTAGCAAAATCAGCAAAAGCCCTTTCCAGAAAACATCCCTAACTATCCTTCCCTCTCTCAGCCTGAATGGCAGCTGTATAATTTCCTTAGTTTCTGTAAAATTTATCCTAAATTTCAGCACCTTAGGGTAATTAGAAAGAGCAATGGGAGAAAAATGCTTAATGACAACAAAATTAAAACAAATGCAGCCAGCCTATTTTTCTAAGAAAAGGCAAGTGGTGTGACATATTACTTATTCATTAACCTTTATGTCTTCCAGATATTAATAATTTATTATTTTTATACTGTCTCTTTGGACTCTGTCCAACCACAGATATACACAGTCTGCTGGGTTAAGCTAGCCCTGTGATCCTGCCCCTGTAGGATCCCGAGTTCCCTAGCTGCAATGTGTGGCAGCAGCCCAGCATCGCCCCAAAATGGCTTTCCAGCACGGCTAACGATTGCCATGCTTTTTGAGAAGTACTGAGTTTATGTAAACCAGATTGCAGATCTGTGCAAGTTTGCGACCGCCTACAAGATGTCTCCACTTCATTTTGCGCTCACGTTAAAGCCAGCCAACGTAGTCCTGAAGTAAAGGAGAGCTATTCCAAGCTGAACATCTAATGACCGTGAGGAGAGGAGCAGATGGCTTTGGGCATCTGTTTGTCTAACTTCTGTTACCCTTCCCCTTCCTTTCCCAAATATCGATGTAAACCAAACCAGTACGTACAATTGGGCAGGTCACGTTTCTTGTGTTCGGATACGGAGTTTATTTAAGCACAACTAACCAAATAATGGAACAAAACCAACCCCTGTTTTTAGGATGAGATGTACTACTTGGCAAACAGTTTCAGAAGAAATAAAGATGGTAGAGTAAATCTATTTGGCTCTTCACAATACAAAAAGTGGGAAAGACAATCTGCATGCTGGAGCACTGTCTTTAACTCATACCCGCTCGACAGGGGAATGATTCCTAATTTTTCAATTAAGCAAGTTAGTTCTGATCTGAACCCCCACATGAATTCCCCCCCATCTGTTTAGGGGCTCTTCACCAGCATCACTAGAAACATACATTTAAACAACTGCCACAGATGCTAATGAAGTGATTTTGCTACTGAGCCCCTGACATATAATGCCAACAGAGGAAATTCTGCCCCCAAAACCCCCACGTGGACCTGTCCTCTGGTGTGGGACAACAGAGCATAACCCAGACAATTTGCTTGAACACAGGTTTGGTGGTGGGGTCATTCTACTGCCTGGGATGACTCTGAAAATGAGTTAGCTTATGAGAATATGTTTTTTATGAAGACTTCATTGTGAAAGTCATGGGAGCTATTTTCTTGTTAGACTTCACTAAGCCATCCTAATGACAGGAATCAAAGGCACTGTAGCAGTCTGAACAAATGTGGTAATTTTGACAATGCTGTTTCTTAAGGATGAATAAAAATCAGAATTAAATATAAATCTTGGGCAAGAGAACAGCAAGCAAACCCAACTAATTACAAAATTTGAAAAGCATTTTTATAATTGGAGTTGTATTTATGATCATTGTCTCATTTTTATTATTGGAGTCCTATTATATAGGAGTGAAGAACAATGCTGGGACCTGTGGGCAACACTACACAACTGTGAAGGCAGTGACGATTCTTACTAATAAGCTACACCGACTGCAAGCAAATACCTAAAAGAAACAGAAACGCAAAACTCAGTAGTAGGCCAAAAAACATGTCAAAACAAATCAACATCATTGATGAATATTTCCAGTGCTGTATGCCTGACCTGGAGCAATCATCCAAAATTTTGTTTTTATCAGGGGGTGAAATTAGTGTCTCCACAAAGGTCAAAATCAATTTTTAGTACTAAGAACATATTTTCTACACCAACACAATTCTCCTTCACGGTATTCTTTCAGACCAAATTAGTCTGCCTGTGTCAATCTCATCTCAGTGTAGATTTTTTTCTGGACCTTCTGCAATAAGAAGTTTCTAACTTTGACAATGTAAAGAAACTCCTATTTGTTTCAGTAACACCCATCCCCCCCAATAAAACAACACTACAAATTTCCCTCTTGCTGCTTGTGAGAATGTCAACAAAACCACAAAGTCTGCGTGTTTAACAAAACAAAACAAGAAATTTCCAGGAAATTCCAGCATAACATTCTGCCTCCCATTTCCCCTTGAAAAATCTGGAAATCTGCAAAAGCACAAATAAGACTGCCAGCATCTCTACCTACCCTCAATTTTAAAAAGAATTTTAAAAAATTTCTGAAAAACAATTAAAAAGCTGCTCCCGAACTAATCAGGCACCCCCTCCTTCCCAGGTCTGGATTCTCATCAGCTTTTCATTCCTTGAGCCCTTTCTTCAACCTTATCCCTACAAATGGAAGGACTGAATATTTATTCCTAACAGTTCTGATCTCATTATATGATCTCTCAGATCATCACAAAAATCATCATACAACTGTATGGGTTAAGGACACAGATAAATACCTGCTGAAGCAGGAATTCAGCTTCCATTCTTGTCTCCTGATCCGAGAAGACAACAGCATGCTCTAACTCATCAGAGCGCTGAACATATAGAGCACAGAGCACATTTCTTTAAATTTTAAATACACACATGCACTTGCATCCTTCTAATTCTGCACCCAGTGCGGTTTTTTTTCCACCTCATTAAGTTGCTGTTCTCTCTAAGTGCTGTGACTTCCTCTTTTTCATGTCAAATGGTGTTTGTTTGTGACAAATTTGCTTAATGGATTATTTTCTCGTAATTATCTGTGAGACTGAAGACTGGCATTACCAAGGAAGGACAGTGCAAACCAAGGACATAGTCATTAAAATACAACAGAGGCTGCCTGGAGAGGTAAGGTACAAGACACAGAGCTTCCACCTTTCAGCATGCTTTGGGATGCTGACAGGAGACAGATCCTGACGCTGCAATCACAGGGAAGCAAGGGGTGGCCGGGGATGCCCACAGACACCTTGCATACACGTGGTTCCCACAGGTGATGAGGTTGGCATTTCAAGGAGAAGGTGCCCAAAGACTTACTTCCCCTCCTACACCAGGGGACAGCACATGGCATGGCAGGTCACACCTGCAAACACCGCAGGAACCCATGCCAGAGACAGGGAAGGAGGTGGGTGGCAGAAGCAACAAGTTCACCACCAGATGCGATGCAAACCAGGCGACTGCCTGTGGCGATGTGCTTTGGACTGGCCTCTGCTGATTCAGTTAGCAGAACTGCTGTAACACTTCAGCCGATGCTGCACCATAGCTATTTACTCCCTCACTATCCAGTGAATTGACATGACTTTACTCAGCCCAGAGGGACAACAGCCTATTGTCAGACTGCTTTCAGTGCCATAAGGTGTTTTCTGCCCTTTTTCGCTATTCACCTTTTCCTATTGCTTCTTGATGCTTTTCTGCTGCCTTAAACTACAACTCACCTCGACTGTGACGATCAGCTGAGCCCACCATCGTGGTATCTGAGCACTTTTGTTGTAGCATCTGGGCTCAGGGCTAGCTGTTACGAGCCCGCTCAATAGCACAACCATATGAAGGTCATAGTAGTTCACACCTGAAGCCTTGTTTGGCTCTATCACAACTGCCCTGAGAACAAACAGGGCAAGATGTGGTAGATGGTATGTGTCTTATTTGTGCATTCACTGTTATGTTCCCTTAAATGGCTGGCTGGGTCAGTCATACCCCTCCTCACAGGAGAAAGGAGAACAGCTCAGCACGACGGGCCATGAAACAAATGCTGAAGAGGGAGCCGAGAAGGAGCTGGGAGGTGGCTCCCCTGCAGGGAGCTCCCAGCCAGGCACCAGGGGTGACAGGAGGGATTTCCCAGGGACCGGAGAGGACCAGGCAGTCTCATGCAGCTCAGCCTGTGCTGGCTGCAGCCCTGCCCGGGAGCAAGGGCCTGCCTACGGGGACTTGCCAGCGTACCTGCTTATTTTTATTTTTCACTACATTAACAATTACATTTCTAATTTTTGAGGTTTTGACTCTAGGCTTGCGGAGGTTTATTTGAAAAGCTTTACAATTATTCTTTATTATTTCTGGGGATAGGGATGTTTTCTTTAGAAAAAGATCAGATTCGCCTGAAGGCTCTGGCCAGCCTGAAGCCCTAGTGCACACACAGACACGGATCCCCCGTACGCCCTTCCTGCTCCCGGCCATCAGGAGTTTAAAGATTTTTCTGAATTGAAGGACACACTTTAATCACCTTTGGAAATGAATGCCCATCTATCTATGAAATCCCTTTGCATATCTGGTCTATATGAAATACAGTGGCAACGCACACACGTGTGCCCCGTGAGAAAAGGGCCTGTACTCGTACAAGCCTGCTCACCAGAAGCCTAGGCCACTCATTTTAGTACTGAAGCCAACACCACCAAACAAAACCTCACAGCCTCTCCGAAAACCCTTCCCAGCACCTGCGCTGGAAGCATTTTTTAACCACCCGTGACGCACGCTGCAATGCTGAATCAGCTGAAAGCACCGACCAGACCGCACGAACAGCCCCAAGGAAAAGCCAGCTCCTGCCGGGGCTCTCGGGGCGCAGCCTGGCTCCGCAGCAGCCCTCGCGCCTCTCCTCCTGGATGCCGAGACACGGCCCGCAGTGCCCGGCGGGTCTGCTCGGACAGGTGTCAAGACACGATGCTGGGAAACGGAAAAGGCAGAGGGGAAGAAGGGGAAACCGAGTCCAAAAGGAAAACGAGAGGGAAAGTACCTAAGAAAAATGTTAGTCTCTGCTTGTGCTTGCTCTGTAACGGTAATAAACCAAGGAAAATCGGGCGAAAAAACAAGGACAAGATGCACTGCCATTTTTCGCCAAAAAGAGATAGCTGCCAATCAGCTTGACAGCTACTGAAGATTTATCTAGCTATATTTTGTACAAGCTGAAGAAATATATTTTTCTGGTTGCTGACTCCTTTCATCTTGCATCTCTCTGCCAAGTACAGGCTTACACTCTGCAAAGCGCAGAGCATGGAAGCCCCACACTGAGAAGGACAAAGAGCAGCTTAGCCTGCTGCCCACCACCTGCAGATGAGAAAATGGGTTAAGCCAGTCCTACCAAACGGCACAGTGGCCTCTGGGCCTAATCCAAAGTAAAGCAAACTGCTTTGCATCTTCCTTCATTTCATTGAGCTTTTGACCAAATCTCAAGTACACCCTTCCAAAAAGCTACAGTAACCTTCCTGTCTACTCAATTAGATGCAAAGCAATTCTGATGAATTTAAAATACATTTTTCAATCTAATATTTACAATATTTTCTCACTGCAGCATGCAGATTGCATTGCCGAATTTTGTTTCTGCAGGTGGCTCCTGCACACTTTCTCTCTATGCTCTCTGTGCTCCCTGGATTCTTGCTGAATTCCTGGGAGACCAGCAAGGACTGGAGAAGAGGCACGCAGAGACCAGATCCCTCAAGTACTCTCAGGTACTTAGCAGTAAGCACAAGGGATTGTTTACCTGTAATTTCGGTACTGCAGTGTTTATCCCAGTTCAGAAGCAAGCATCAGTCACTCCGTCCCTAGCATGACCTCAGGATTGCCAGAAAAATCAGTACTGGCATCAGCAGTTCTAGACTGGTATGAAAAGAGTGCACCCAGAAAGGGCTGAACCAGATTTGGGGCACACCTCTGCTCCAACTTCAGGCAGAAGAGTGCATAGCAGCCCGAGTCCCCGGCTGCCTGAGTGCAGGACAGCACTGACAAGCTCTTCCAAGAGTCTCTGGGCTTGTAAACTTTAGCAGAACCTCACTCCAACACTTCAAAATGGTCCAAGAGGCACGCGCGCACCTTAGCAGTTTCCCAGAGACAGATGTGTGGGAATATCTGCAGCCAGTTTCAAACAGCAATGAATAAAAACTGTGTGGGGACCAAGCCTGATTCAGCAGCAACCACCATGTCCAGCTCCAGTGCCTGTTCAGAGAGCCCTGATGGGAGCCTGTGAGCTGTTAGCAGCATCATGATGTAAATCTTCTGCATGGATGTAAGCTTCACTCCTGGTTGTATGTTGCTTTTAATCTCTGTCAGCAAGTCATTGGATCAGAAGAGATCACATTACCCCTTTCTGTACCCTGATGCGTACAGCTACCGCAGTCACACCAGAACAGAGTCACACCTCACTCAGAGGTTGCCCAGCACCAAACCTGGGCTGGCTCTGCTGAAGAGGTCACTGCCCTCTGGCCATGGCCAAAGGCAGCAGGCTGGCACGTGCTGTGGAAGTGCTGCAAGAGCAGTTTGGTTTTGCGGGAGTAAGGACCAAGCAGTTACGGATTTACAAGCACATCCTGGTTTTGCAAAATTCTTCCAGGTTTCCAGAAGGGTTCCTTTGCACACCAACACTTCAAAGCAGGGAAAAACAGTATTTAAAAGTGGTAAAAAATAAGTCTTGAGAAGATTGCTAGAAATCAACATTCGGAAAGGAGACTGAAAACCCTGATTCAAGTGAAGAATTGTGGCACCATCTGTTGCCCTTGAAGTTTTGAGCCTTCAAAGCTCACCTCCTTCTCACAGATTAAAAGCCTTTTCCAGGGGAAGCTGGTAGCCTCACGTAATCGCAGCTTCTAGAATCTCTGACAAGAGGCCCGTGCGCTGTTAGAGGGGGTGGCGTGGGAAGGAACCACAGGAGGGCTCGGTGGCAGCCTGAACACACATCACCTCCACACCCTTCTCTCCACACTGTCCCCTCCTCTGCCCCACCTTCCCACTCTGCCCCTCTGCCCCTCAGCTCATGCTCTGAGTGTCCTCCCTGCCGGCACAGAGGGGTCTTGGGCAGCCCGTGGGGCTGCAAAGACAGGCTGTCTCTTTGCACGCTTCTTCCCGGGGTTACAGCGCCCGGTAAAAAGGCTTTCTTCGGCGAGGCGTGTAAATATGCAAAAGTCCCTGCTGAACATCGGGCTTGCTGCAGAACGCTGCCAAGAGCCCGTCAGTCTTTCTTCTCCAAGGTGAAAGGGAAGGATAAATAGCTTTATGAAAAGAGCCAAATCAAACAACAACTACACCGAGCGGCAGCCAGCTGTAACGGCTGCATAAGCTACGCTGACACTCCTACCTCACATCCGGGGCCACCCTGGAGTGGATGTGACACGCGGATAAAACCCACAGGGATATATCTCTTTTTTGTTGGTTTTTAATTGCATGTTAGTATGTTTAGCTTCATTATTCACCAGGGCATTTTTTTTTTTATTTCAGTACCTGACAGTAGAAGCGACTTCTAAGGAAATGCAGCCTGACTTCAAGGCACGTGCGCACGAATGGAAACCAGCAACCCGCTGTCCACACCAGGCACGTGACTCCATTTCATATAGCTCACTGCCACATTATTTTTCCTCAGCTTATTATTGAGCAAAACCAAGAAGTGGTGTTTGAGAGATGTGAACAGGATACGGACCTTTCAAACACCGTTTTCATGTTTGATGTTGAAAGCAACAGAACTGCCCATCAACCAAGTGGGAACTTCATTTCTTATCTGTCCCACTATCTTTTGCTGTCTGATAAAAGCACAGTGGCATCCAACCCCTCATTAATGCATTTCATGCGACTGAATGCACTTGAACGTTGATGGCTGACAAACAAAAGCTCTGTTTCTTGAGAGAGTAGTTTAACAATACCCAAAAATAAACCTTTTTCCTACACAGCGATGCACACGTGACTTCATTATAAGGCACAGTGATCATCTTTAGGGGTGAAAGCATAACGCTGGCTTAGCGCCCATGCAATTCTTGTTTCCTCTGCTAAGACTCCCAGTCAACTAGCAGCTGCTAGGATGGTGATGTTTAAGTGGACATCCATCTATTGGGAGCTGGACCAAGACCAAAATCACATTTTGTGTGGTAAGGAAAATGTAACTACTGCTGAGTAGGTGTGTCTTGGAAAGGGTGGCTCTATGGGACAAAGGCTGTTATCTACTTAGAATCATAGAATCATCAAGGTTGGAAGAGGCCTCGAGGATCACCTAGTCCAACCATCCCCCTACCACCTGTTACCCACTAAACCATGTCCCCAAGTACCACATCCAACCTTTCCTTAAACACCCGCAGGGACGGTGACTCCACCACCTCCCTGGGTAACCTGTTCCAAGGCCTGACCGTTCTTTCCTAGAAGTTTCCCCTAATCTCCAACCTGAACCTCCCCTGGCACAACTTGCAGCCGTTCCCCCTTGTCCTGTCACTAGTTATCTGCGAGAAGAGTCCGACCCCCAGCTCGCCACAACTTCCTTTCAGGTAGTTGTAGAGGGCAATAAGGTCTCCCCTCAGTCTCCTCTTCTCTAGACTAAAGAACCCCAGTTGCTTCAGTCGCTCCTTACAAGACTTCTGCTCTGGACCCTTCACCAGTTTCGTTGCCCTTCTCTGGACACTTCTATCATGCTTTCAGATCCTTGAAAGCTAATTTCCCGAATTTCATGATGACCTTCTCTTTAAGAACATGCCCTGAGTGCACTAAATGCGAACACTCATCACATGGCTGAAGCAGCCCCAGTAGTGGTGGTAGCACCCTAGATAATTAGGCCTGATTTGCTGCTGAGTAACCATATTATCGGTGCTCAGAGAAGTGTATTGTTGCAGCACCTCTTTTTTTTTAAGCCAACCTTGCAAGTAAGGAAATTTTGCCTCAGAAGAGCTGATAGCAGGAGGAATGTCTTTTGCATAAGGAAACCTAACAATAATGTTTAACTCATGCGCCATCTGAAAAATTAAGTTCTCTTCATATATTATTTTAATGAAGATACTGGGCTCAGTATTAGAGAAGGGAATAGATCTATACATAACAGGCATCTGGCAAAGGACATACCCATTGTCATTTACAGGCGTTATCCTAACGGAAAAGAGCTACTCCAAATGGTATGTAATTAGAGAAGAAGGATGCAGAGCCTAACCAATCATTACTGCAGCAGAAATTTGCTGTAGCATGTGATTAACCTAAGAAAGGCACAATGCTGATCTCACCATGTCTGCTCTTGCCTCCTGGCTATCGGAAACACAACTAATGTGAATAAAGAGGCTGGCAGCTGAAACAGCTATCAACGTGGCTTTTTTTTTTTTAACAAAAGAAAAAGCAAACAGTTAAAAATATCTTGCCTTCTTCCTGCTGCCACCTCAGCAGTGGCTTCCTGTTCCTTCACGTTCTCACTTCGCTTTGCTGCTATCTGCCATTGACAATAAGAGCAGTAAAAAGAACAAAATAATCTCCTTAGTGAACTGCCTCCTGCTAAAGACCTTCTCAAAAAAAAACATGAGAAGAAGCTGTTGTGTGCTGGGCCACTTTTTATTTGATGTTTTGAGGCTCTGCAGGAAACCAAATGGTTGCAGGTTGGAAGCCTTCAGCGCTCAGAGATAAAATTGGAGCAATTCAGTGGTATCTATACAACGCCAGTAAATGCTCTTTTGAGGGCAATGACTCAAACCTGTACATCCAGCTGAGGACTCTAGCCTGCTCACCTCAGTCACACCACCTTACGATATGACTTCAGTGGGACCGTTATGTGAAAAGGTGTCATCTCAGACTCTTCTTTTTCTTCACTTGAGGCTATACGTTTTATTTCTTTGAACATTGACCTTGGTGGAATTAGACCAAACCAGAGACCAGCGCCTCATTTGTTATCATTTTATTAACTGAGACACCGCATGTGGGACACAGGGAAGGCAGGAGGTGCTAACCAAGCAGGGACAGGACGGCACATCCTAAATGGCACCTTGCAGTGCCAAGAAAGACAACACTTGTCAGATAGTCAGTGACACCGTCACTCTTTATATCCAGGAGTGACAGAACAGCCTAACTGTGTACACAGCACCACAGCCATGCGAGGGCTTCCAGCCACTTGACACTAACGAAGGCAAACGCTAGATAGGAAGACATGGTAAAATATTACATCTTTAAGATACATCATGTCTTCTTCAGTCTCCACCCAGAGCTGACAGGCGGTGTTGAAAGGCACATCTGAGAAACCCCCCAGATGACAGCGACTGCCACTGTGGCAGATGTGATCAGGTAAAATTGAGAGAAACTTCTCATTCTGGCTCTTGGCTTGAGAAAAAGGAGGCACTGGCATCGATACCAACTCAATGTTGGTAAAAATCAACCCCCAAACCATACCTCGCTCACTTTGAGTCCTGAATTTCACTCCATAACCAAAGAGCTCTTCAGGACAGAGAGAAGCTCTTAGGTCTTCTCCATCCACCACGTGGATGTGTTTGAACAAAGAGACTGCAGTGCTTTCCCGTGGTGAAGAAGCCTGCTCAGTCACCAAGTCACTCTCTCAACACCTCTGCCTTCCTGCAGCGAAGAAAAACACAAACAGCTGTGCTGTATGACAGCATATTTTAGGAACTACTTGTTTTCTGCAGTCTATCCCACACGTGTCTGATGGTAACAGCTTTTCAGAACTGCCCTTGCAGGCAGCTCAGGGGTGTAAAAATCTCTCTCGCTAACAATTGTGGGAACCATCTTCCCTTCCATTAGAATTGTCTCCTAACAATGGCTTATTCAAAACATGTATTTTTATCTTTCGATTCAATGTGCTTCTATCCTTCCAGCCCCAACAAGGGGAACTAAGGTACCCAACTGCCTGCAGCTATTTATACTATGTTTGAAATACGGATTTTCATAGGTTTAGGAATAATTGCATTTGCTGCTTCTGAATTCTTAAAAATCACAATGCTCGTAAGACAAATCCTTATTTAGTGTCTGGGACTTGGGAAGCCCCATCTGTGTCAGAATCAAAGTAAAACCAGAAATAATTCCTCAAGACAGCAAATATTTAAAAGATAGCAATACAAAATTTGGAAGCTAGTTTACTAAAACATGCTGGAAACAGAGACCCAGTCTTATTTTGTAAACCTTTTCGAAGCTAATAATAATATTGGAGTCAATTACTGGAGTCATCATAAGCCAAAACTTTGCCTGTTGCGTTGTGGCAGAGCCATATCCATGTCCTGGAGCTCTGCCTCACCCATACCAGACGTATAGTACATACCCTGGACCTCTGCAGGGCCACTGATGGCTCGTACCAGCTAGTGTGACATCCCCTCTCCTGTCAGGGGCTAGGATCCTCCAGAGCTAGAGTTCAACGTTCACACTGAGCTCAAGGCTGCGCACACCTCTTCTCCTCATTTCTTCTGCATTTAAGCCAAGCATATTTACATTTGCATTTATTAGGTGACTGAAGCAACGCACACTGGATGGAGGCACTGGTAAAAGACATTAACTTTGACTTGAATCACTGTCCCTCAGGATGATTGCCAAATTGGTTAATGAGTACAATTAGCATTAACTAAAATGACAGCTCAAACAAGATATATCACACCTGGGTTTAACAAAGTCTCAGGTTTACTGAAGCTGGCTGCCTTGACCACCTGGCGAAGCCCAAACCAGACAGCCTCATGGGCAGCGTGACCGGCAGTCACCATGGCACCTAGCCCTCCGGCGCACCTTTAAGTACGGTGAAGCAACAAGCCTCTCAAGCTACATGCAGCTGCTTCGCCATACAAAAGCAAAACATGCCCACAAGCATACAGAATAAAAAAAGAGAGATGTAGCAGCCCCAGGCAGTTATGGCATTTACTACCTAACGCCCAGCCCCTCGCATCAGGCTGTTCCGTTTTACTCCTCTTTGGAGCAGTTCAGCTGCCTTTGCTCAAGCTGCCAGCACATTTAACCTGCAAATCTTAGAAATGAGCTGAGGTCAGGCTGCACCTTGCGAGAGCAGGGCTGTGCAATAGCTTTGTCCTTGTTTCTAAGTCAGCTGGAGTGGGAGCTGGCAGGGCGTGAAAAAGGATCATTCACAGCTTAGAGCTTAATTACCGGACTCGCGCTGAACGCAGATGCCGCACGCACAGAGGCATACTTGAAGGAGCGAGAAAACACATGGCAACCTCAGAGTCAGTATGAAAATCAGGACAAGATGGTTTATTTCCACACAGGACCTTCTTCAGGATAAGCACTAGATACTTCAACCAGTCATCTGACAGCTGTGGATGCACAGTTTCCTACCACAATTTATTTTCATTGACATCCTATTTATGGATACAATTTTTATTACCACAAACTGTGCACACATACACGATTGCAGGCAGACATATACACATAAGATTTTATATAAGCTAATGTAAAGACAGGCATTCAGCCTAATTTGGGTGACTAATGCTAGGCCTGACTTAAATCAAAGGAGTCTGATTGTCAGAAGTGCTGAATAATCAGAAATACCAGTAAAGCCAGTGGGAGCCAAAAGTTGCTCAATGTTTTTGAAAGTACAATTCCTTTTGCCCCCGTTCTTATCCAAGAAATGCCAGGAGGCCCTAACATATTCTGCCATTTCACTAGATGCTACATGTGGGCACAGAGATACTCAACATTCACAGCTGAAGCAGGCAAGATACAGAGCAGGGGTAGGAAGTGGTATTTTCTCTGCCTCTTCTTTAGAAGCTAGCACAGCTGAAGGTCACAGCGAGAACTATGCAACAGTGTCTAATGCCAGTGATCTAACCACAGAACACCCTTCTCCTACATCTCATCATCTACTACTAAAAACTCTGTGCAATCATGAGCGTAGGAATCTGGCTCTAGAGATCCCCCTTTGACACGTTACCAAAAGATACTAAAAGGGGTGTCCCCTCACTGGATTACTACCATACAGCAAGTCCTGAATCCACAGAGGCAAAGCAGATTCGTACCTCTCTTAAAGCACAAGCTAGAAAACCAAACAAGAGTACAAAATATGCTGCTGCCAGCATTTGTGAAGAAAAAAACCCCAGGCCCACAAAACCCCAAAAGCATCACCTTAAAGCTGAACAAGCAAAGGATGTTACCGACCTAGGAAGGCCATCCACCCAAGAGAAGTACTTGCAGCCACTGCAGATCTGTACGTGTTCGAACAAGGAGGTACGCGCTTTTTAAAAGGCTCTGTTAAATGCTCCTGCTCTTCAGAAAGCTCAGGCAGGGCATAGGATCGGACGGGGTATGAATGTTTGACATCCAGTGTGAGCAGGGCAGCAGGCAATGAGGACTCCACTTGATGACCTTTTTTTCTTCTTACAGGTGAGCTGCTGCTTTTGCACAGAGCAAGGCTGGCAATTTGTTCTGAATGACCCTTTCTACACACCTGTAGCCTGTGTGCTTAGGCAAGGGGAGTCAGAGCAGGCCAAGAACAAACGGGAGCAGTGTGTGGACAGAGAGGCAGATTCAGTCAGAAGATCAAGCAAGTCGAGGCTATAAAGCTAGGAAACTAAGAACAATTTATCAGGAATTCCTTGTATAATCATGTTAATAAAAACTCAGGCCCCACTCCAAGGAACTTGCTGTCACTAAGATGAGGAGCCTGCACCTCCCCTCATCCCTGCTCAGCACAACCCAGGTAATTACTACAGCTCGATCCTCACTACCTCAGCTCTGCTCCCTCATCTATTTATTAACAACTCTAAACCACAGGCGTGGGCAGCCACAGGAAAACCATTGGGTTTATTCTACTCCAAGTCAACAGGTTAAAAACATTTTTACAAATGCAGACTACTACAGGAGGTGGCTCGAGAGAGAGGTGTTTGGTTAGCACTGCAGATGGGCGGGAAAATCCCCCATCGCCACTTCAAAACTCTCACCCTATTCCTTTCCCAGGAAGGCAGAAAAAGTGCTCTTTCCCCCTAGTGTGTGTGGGGGGGTTGCCCTTTATTTTAAGGGAAAAGCCGTGACCCCTGGAAATTCATTAGCCCCCTGGGCAGTAAATAGATCAAGTTGTTCAGCTGTTGAAGTTCAAGGGTAGCGTGCCTCAGTCCTAGGTTGCTCTGACAAAACAGGAGAACGAGGATAAACGCTGACCCCGGAAACACCAGCCTTCTCCCTTGTGGACTCAACGACTTCATTCCATTTATGAGGCCAACCTATCTCTACACCTGCTGAGCGAATTCTGGCTGGGTAAGAAGGCGGGGGTAAGAGGTAATGGGGAGAGCTGCTCTGTCAGAAAAAAGAGGACATGCAGGAGAAAGTAAGTTGGTTGGTCTATGTGATACAGAAATTTGTTGGCCCTCTGCCTCCTGGACCTAGGCTTGAATGCTCTTCCAGCACTGATTCCCCATCTGTCTCTTACTCTGTGCTCCTTGCCAGACCATTCCACAGCTTCATATAGCTCAAGGCCAGGAAAATGTTCACAAGGAATGGATGGTTTTAAATCATGTTTTGCATCATCCTTCTGAAGGACAGTTTTTCACTACTGTTTAAATATTTGTGATGGTAACCATGTTCATACCTCCTGCCACCTCAGGTTGCATGCTCTACTTGAACGTCATTGCTCTGTCTTTCTAAGCCGTTGATGGGTATTTTTTCCATTTCCTGATTTATTTATTTTTTTAGTCTGCTAGGTCTCTCTCTTTCAATGGCTGACTAACAGCAAACACTATTCAAAAAGTTGCTCTCTGCCTATACAGAAAGTATTCTTCTGTGTACAGGGACGTAAGAAGAAAAGAAAAAAAAGGAAAGCAAGTTGACTTAACTAAAAAACCACATATGTGCAGAAGGGGAAAGCTCATTTTCCCAAAGACTGCCCTCTTTTCTGTCACAAACAGGAAATCCTCTCTCAAGAAAGACAGAATTAGTCATTAAGTGTATATGACCAATTAACCATTTCAACCATCAGCAGTGAAGAATTTCAAATCAAGACTAGGTGACGGTTACATTCTGGTCATGGAGCTCAGTTCAGGAGCCCACGCATCAAATGCCACATGCAACACACAAAGTCAGCCATCAAGAGGGGGAAGGAGAGATGGAAGAATACTGCATTAATTCAAGGGGTAATATATATTTTCATCTGCATTTCTTCTTCAAAACGCTCTCCAAAACTAAGCTAATGGGTCCACCTCAAAATACATTTAACTGTGTCTTTAACTTCACTGTGCAAAAGCTTAATGAGAGCCATCATCTGGTCTGCTAGAAAATAGGTACTTTCACACTCCTGTTTCCATTCAAGATATGAGAAGTCGAATCATTAACCATTCAGAAAAAGGTTCAAAGATGCATCAGGAAGACTGCATGAAAGTGATCAGAAAACTTCTTTCTGCAACCAGATACAGAACTGAGAAGGTCATGACAAGACCTATTCAGTGTCTTTCTCTGCAAACCTTCTACCACTCTGGTCTGTCTTAAATTCAGTGATAGGAAGCCGTTGCAACAAACCATTGCACAGAGAATTTTGAGCTTGAATCCTTCTGCATAGCGTAATGCACCCATGCAAAGCACATTGGAAACGGGTTCTGGCAGAAGCCACTGGTACAATCAACCTTTAGCTGTTGGGAGTCCACCATCATCATTACCTGCTGTTTAGGTTGGCAACATTTCTCTGTACAAGCCAGGGGTATTTCAGGACCATCACTAAAGACTACAGAGCACAAGGATTTCAAAGGGCATGCTACTGACTGGATGAAGTATCATGGCTAAATATTCTGTCCACTCATCTCTATCTCATCTGCCTTAAATTAATTATGAATCAGCTGCCTAAGATTGGATGACTGAAAGGATGATGTCATTTGGCTTCACATCAGAATGGCAACTATGGTGTTTGGAATAATTTCATATCAATTTAATATCTCTGCTTGGGTATCTCCAGCAGCTCCATTCAATGGGGTTTGCATCAAAGGAATTACAGCCTTTAACTGCAGGGTCAGTTTTCACCCATCTAATTAAGGTTTTTTTCTGAGGAGCGTGTTAGCTACTGACTCTGCTGCGATTTTACAATAACGGGTGTGGCTTTGATTGCCAACTAGTTGAACTCATGTGGTGGTTAAAGACTAATTTGATTGCTGAAGTTAGATTATAAATCATACTGAAAAACAAGAAAGGTTTTAAGAGGCAAAAGATGAAACAAACTGAGGCTGAGTAGGTGGGATTCATTAGTCACCAGAAGGCAGGCTCTGCTATTGGAGAGGCAACAACACATGGGTTGCCTTGGAGCATCCGTACAGATGGAATTGATGAGTAACAGCAAATAACACTTGTTACACAGCTCACTATTTGGGATCACAGTATTACAAATGTAATGTAATTAAAGCATGCTTTCTCGGTAGACACTTAACAAAACTATTATTAGCTTTGCCTTCCTTCTACTTTATTTTCTTCTCCTTAGGCTTTTTGAGGAGCGGCTCACACAGACACTGTGTGGGCTCTCTCCTGGTTGTCTGCGTATCTGGGTTGGCTACTGACAGGAACGTCTGCTCACATTCCTGCAGGCATGTTGATTTGGATATAACGGGCACATACAAATAGCCTGCACGCAGGAACCTAGCTGAAAAAACCCCACACACTCTCTTATTAATACATTCAGTCCACTCATCTCATTAGGAAGCAAGTGTGAGTGTGCTTATTGTCCATCTCTTTGGCAAGCCTCCTGCCACCTTCCTGCCTCCTCCAACATGGAAAACTAATTCTAAAATAGGTCATTTTATTATGAAAAGACATTTTCCAAGCAATATTCCCCTGAGGCCCTTCACATTAAGAAGATCTTTTGAACTGGATAAATACTGTTCTGCGGTTTCCCAATATCAACTGCACATGTTTCTATGATAATGGCCAAGCACAGTTCAGCTGGAAATTTTTCAGGGAGGGCTCCCAGGCCTTATGATACGATATTATCTGGTTTTATTGCACTGTGGATGGTGTAAAGCGGCCCCATGACTTGAGATTTGAATTGTTCCCTTTAAGTTGAGGTGTACACTGACCCCAGCCAAGAGGTAAAGACCCCTCTCCTCACCAAAGGGAAGACCTTCTCTCTGTTAGTTCCTATGCTTGCTATACACAGGCAGAAAGTGTTCGTCCTTTCCATTTCTCAGGCATCAAGAGAATCACAGAATCACAAGAGTTGGAAGGGACCTCGAAAGATCATCTAGTCCAATCGCCCCCGCCAAGGCAGGGCCACCTAGAGCACATCACTCAGGAACACGTCCACTCGGGTTTTGAATGTCTCCAGAGAAGGAGACTCCACAACCTCTCTGGGCAGCCTGTTCCAGTGCTCTGTCACCCTCACGGTGAAAAAGTTCTTCCTCACATTAACTCGGAACCTCCTATGCTCCAATTTGCACCCGTTGGCCCTTGTCCTATCGCTTAGTGAGACTGAGAAGAGCCTGACTCCATCTTCCCGACACTCACCCTTAACATATTTATAAACATTGATGAGGTCACCCCTCAGCCTCCTCTTCTCCAAGCTAAAGAGACCCAGCTCCCTCAGCCTTTCCTCATAAGGGAGATGTTCCACTCCCTTGATCATCTTTGTGGCTCTACGCTGGACTCTCTCTAGCAGTTCCCTGTCCTTCTTGAGCTGAGGGGCCCAGAACTGGACGCAATACTCCAGATGCGGCCTCACCAATGCAGAATAGAGGGGGAGGAGGACCTCCCTCGACCTACTGACCACAGCCCTTCTAATGCACCCCAGGATGCCATTGGCCTTCCTGGCCACCAGGGCACATTGCTGGCTCATGGTCATTCCCCCGTCCACCAGGACCCCCAGGTCCCTTTCCCCTACACTATTCTCCAGCAGGTCAGTCCCCAACCTGTACTGGCACATGGGATTCTTCCTTCCCAGGTGCAAGACCCTACACTTGTCCTTGTTGAATCTCATCAGGTTCGTCCCCGCCCAGCTCTCCAGCCTATCTAGGTCCCGCTGAATGGCAGCGCATCCCTCTGGTGTGTCAGCCACTCCTCCCAGTTTAGTGTCATCAGCAAACTTGCTGAGGGTACACTCCGTTCCCTCATCAAGGTCGCTGATGAAGATATTGAATAGTACCGGACCCAGCACCGACCCCTGAGGGACTCCACTAGTCACAGGCCTCCAACTAGATTCGGCCCCATTTACCACAACCCTCTGACATCTACCCTCCAGCCAGCGCACAATCCACCTCACTACCTGAAATAAGCAAGACTTAATCAATAAAGTCTGGATTAATTCCTAAATGCCAAAAGCACAAGCAGCTAAATAAGGAAGTTAATCTTCCCTAATACCCATTTGTTAAAACTTTCCCCTGCATCTCCTGATGGAGCTTGCTCGACTTTTCAGGAAATGAATGAGCAGCTTTGATTCCTCACTCACAGTCTGCAGTGCATCCTCATCCCTTTTTAGCATCATTAGCACATGGCCAAAACTACAAGCTGAATTTAGCCCCATGAAACCTATGTTCTCAGGCATGAGATAAGCAGCACAAATTCTGTACAATCCTGACCTGAAGTCACCAGGTGCAGGCATGGGTCTTCCAAGTCTATTCAGCCCCTGGCTAAGGTAGGTGAAAGCACGTTTGCAGGTAGTACTGCTCATACTTATGGCATAAACAGGTTTATTTGAAGGACTGGACAGCAGGCAGGGGTCTGAAAGCCTGGTCATTTTATTCTGCTATACCACAAACCAAGGTGACCCTTTGAAATATCATTTACCCTTTCTTTGAAAATGCCTTTGGTGCTGCAACTGAAGATTGTCAAATATTATCACAGCTGCATTTGTAATTGGGATACCTGTCCCTACAGACTGGATGGAAATCTGTATGTTATTTTTCAGAATGTTGAAACAGGGGATCTTGTAAGGCTACTGCTTAGCTGGAGAAGAAATCTGAGTTCTGATATACTTATGCAGACCTTCATAGCCTGTTTACTGGCTTTTAACAGATACTCCCTAATTATTAACCTCATGGGGAGGATTAACATTTTATTTTAATAAACAGGCAGATGCCATGGCGTGTTGCAGTGTTATAAAACTTTCAGCACTTGCGAAATACCAGCCTTTCAGGGTGGAATAATTCTATCGTCTTGTTTCCATACGGATCTTTTCAGAGCACCATCTTTCTGACAAATGTTTTATCACATTACTTCTACCCCTTCCTACACCCCCCAGTATGCTTATTATATTTTACCATTTTCCTAATGACTCATCTCTAAAGCTAAGTCTTTCAACTGTGTGAAACTGAAGCTTCAGAGGAAGGAGAGTGACTTTAATGATAGTGACCCTTTAGTTCTTTAAATACTAAAGGCTGATTACCCTTCAGCCTTTTCTAGCCTAAGGGCGAGCTAACTCCCCAAGAGCCAGACTGCTTCTAGGAGAGCTGAGCTGGGAAGATTTATAGGACTTCTACACCTCTCTGCTTTCTGAAGTTGGGACCTGGTGATAGCTAGTTCATTCCTCAGTACCCAAAGGACATCCTAAAAGATGTTCTGAATTGTAGCTCCAGCTCTAAAAAATATCGGGGACTTGCTGAACTGCAACAGTGCCCTGTCCACATCATCTTTGCTAGAAGATTTCCCACCTAGTCCATTACACTGACTTTTCAGATACATCCTGCTGTTCAGCCCTGCTTTTGGAAACACTCCACAGTCAGATGGGATCCTATGGGAGGGGAGGGACTGTTCCCTAAGCACTTGGCAGACACACTACTTGTTGGACTAGGATCACACTGGTGACATGCCAGAGGTAGAGCATCAGTCCTTAGGCTTCAACATGTTTTACAGTTGCTTTACTAAGGCAAAATGACCACCTAGGAGTAGAAAAATCACTTTCAGTCAGTCTGGCTTTAGGTTAAGGGACTCTGCTCACCACATTTCCCTGGTGCCACAGAAATCAAGCTCCAGCTCTACCCTCTACCAACAGGAACACTCCAGAACCCCAAACCATGTAAAATCAAATCAATAACCAGTCCACTGTTCTCCTTTTCTGTTCTACCTAGGAAAGGAAAAATCCATCCATCTGAAATTTGTGCCCAACCATGTGCCCATTTGTTTTGTGCCCATTTGTTTTGCACACAAATGTTAATGAATTGACTCCTTTTTACACAAATTTAAGGTAACATCAGACCCTTTGTTATCCCATGTTGGAAGTTCTTGCTGTTTCCATGACAACACCTTGACTTTCTCAGATGTCTAGTGATTTTCCCATGGAGCAGCAGGTCCAGTCTTGCTTGTAAAAAGGGGGCCTGGAGCCACTAGAAAATTTCTGAATTAAGTCTTGACTGACTTTACTGCCATCATTTGAGAGAAGACATTGCTTTATATAGTAAATTAGTCACAATGTAGCATAGTATTCATGTCCTCTATTTGAATTTGTTGTCTTGTTGTATGAAGAGCAGTACAAATAATTGCACAGCACCTGGTTTCATTCTGCCTTTTTTTTTAAACTCCCTTTTAAAAACATGAGCTTTTTGTTTGTTTGCAGATCAGCATCACCAGGAAAAATATTTTCACCACTAGAATGCAATTTGGGATCCCAATCACAGTAACCAATACTTCTCCAACTTTCTCCAAAAAAAACCCCCAACAAACCACCCCCAAAAAACCCAAACCAAACACAAATGCATACAGAAAGCCATCCTGTTCTGCAGGACAAACCACCAACTGATAGTAACTGCATGATGATTGTGAAGAGCTGACAGTATTCATTACCACCACAGAGCTACAGCAGAATCTCAGGATGAAGGTGTCACAGGGAGAATTCAAGTAACCATTTATTACTCTTCAAGATAAATCCAGAAACACCTGGTCCACTTAGCAGGAAAAAAGGGCAGAAAAAAAGGGCAAATAATAGGATCCACCAAAGCTGAATGTTTAGCCACTACTTTCTGCCTATGATACACATCTTGTTTTTTCAGACAGTAAGAACACATTACTCCTGACTGCAGGCTCTTTTCAAGCAACCTTTGTACACTAGTTACTTCGGTCCTTGCCTACGCCTCAGTTGGACAGACCGTTGTAGCTAACTGAACTACTGTGGCAGCTTTGTTGGTTCTTGCCAGACTTTGCTAGACACAAACCCTCCAGAAAACACTGCCCTACCCCCTGTTTGTGTGTGTGCGTGAAGGCACAGGCACACAAATGAGAGTGCGTACACCATTACTGCGTAACTACGATCAATCCCTACACAATATGAATGACTTTAAACTTAGCAATGCTGCTGCTTCCTGGATCAGAAGTTCACCAGACCGCAGTGAAGATTCCCATCTAGCAACGTGCCTTCATATCTGTTTTATCATACCTGAGTTTGTTTCCTTAGTAGTGACTGTGAGGGTTGCCAGAGAGGGGACGAGAAGTATCTCAGCTCAGACTATACTCTTCTTATGATCCTATTCTAAAAAATTTCTTCTCCACTCCCTCAGCAGAACACCTTCATCTCCAAAGCTAGAAGGTGATAAAACTCAGCTTGGAAAATGGTCATCATTTGCCAAGTGATACAAGCTTTGAGGCTCAGCTGAGAGCCACTCTCCACTGTGTTTGATACAGACACTAATGGTATGCAGAGATGCTAATAATTGCACAGGTATTGGTAGTTTAACAAAGCCCTGGGGTGTCTGTGTCCACCTTGATTAACTCCTCCTTGTCCTTCTAAGGAAATCACTTTCAGAGAGAAGAAAGCAGGCAAGACAGCAAGTAAACAACTGTTATTACCGCATTTTACTAATTTATAATAAATACAGCAAAATGAACAGTAAAAGTAATGGGTATTGCTAACAATTACAACCACACATATAACAGATACAGACTTCTGTTCCTGGATCATTCAAAAACAATAACAGGATCTCCCTGGACGGCTGGCTGATATTGGCTGTGGTAATAGCTTCCTTACCTGCCACTAAGTTTTGTGACACTGGATCATGGAGTCAGGGACGGAGGAAAAAGAATGCCATCTGTCCTCTGTGGACATGCCTGTAGCACCTGGATAGAAGCTTTTACTGCAATTCATCGTAATATTTGTGATTGTTGGCATTCCTCCCTCCACTTAATTATTTTCCCCAGTACATGCATCCACTGCTGACAGAGGACAGATCAAGGGGGAAAATGGTATTACGCTGGTTCCTAGCCGTTACTCCTTTGGTCTCCGCCTCTCTCCCCCACACGGAGTTGTAAGTGTTGGTGTTGCTTTTCTTCCATATTTACTCGGCAGCATGCTGACACCTCTGCCCTTCTGGATCTGCTGCCAATCTACAAATGTAAATTCTTAGCTACGGAATCCAAGAAATGAATCGCTCAAATTTAGCAAGTAACCAATCATCTACGATTAAAACTTAATTGGTACAAGTCTTTGTTTCTATAGAACTGCTACTGAGTTCAAAGTCCATGTATACAATAAAACAGATATATGTAGTAGCCCTTTTCTATTTTCACTTTTTGCAAAAGTAAACCATGCTCAGATACAGCCTCAAAAGCTTTTCCCACTGGAAGGTACTTGAATTTCATTCAGAACATATCCAGAAATTATTTTCCCCCAGTAAATATTATCAGTCTTTGCTTTGTTTTGACTCTCAAGAAGGTGATGTTTACCTAAACAATCCAATGTATAAGACCAAACATGGGATCAGTTTAGACATCTTGTCACATAGTACTGACACTTACAGTTAGGGTACCCAATGTGTATCCAAGGTTAATACAGAAACGATCCAGAGTGACTTGTTACATTCCAAATCTTCCATAATAATATCAAAGTGCTGCCAATAATGATGCAACTAATTTTAAAGAATTTTGCACAAATAGAACCGGTTCATAACCCTGTAAGGCAGGTATGAAAGTTTTATCAGCTATGAAATCTTTACATGCTGTTAGATAATATCACCTCTTAACCCAGACCTGCTCTTGAATCCACAAAGGCAACAGACTGAGCCTATGCTCCACCTCTGCCTTTAATGTAGGGGTTATAAATTAAGAAATGATGTGCTGCTAAAAGCACAGTCATACAAGTTACAAAATCTTGCTCTAGCTGTGAGACTAAAAGCAGCTTGCTTTTACTCCCACATAGTGATGATTTCACAAACAAATCAGAGGCAGGATGTTGTTCTTTATATAATCAGGTTCTCCTTAGGTTCCACTGCAGCTGACGGAGGAGGTTTATGTTGTTAAAAATAAAGGTGACAGTAACAGTTGTAAGACCCAAATCTGACAAATTTTACTACTGCCAACTTATTTTGCTAATGAAATCTGCCTAACTCTAACCTGGCACTTGTTGGACAGTCTTCAGCTGACACTAAGTTTGAGACCCACAAAAATACTACTGTCTGCATGTCCTGGCCTTGTAGGATTAATTAGCAGCCACTGTTCTTAATGCTGGGCTGGCCCATGACGGACATTATAACTCATGAATGGCTAAGTTTTGGAACCAGTCACCCTATGGAAAGATTCGCTCTTCTGATTGGAGAAGGCATTGTTGAGAAAATGTAACCTTGAGAAGATGTAACCTTGAATAGGGAAAGCATATGCTGGGGGAAAAAACAAACAAATAAAAATCAGAGAAATTAGCCCAGCTTGGGAGAGAGAAGCTAAGTTTGAATGGATGGGGGAAGCTACTGCCCAGGTAATAAAATTTCAAAGTTTCATATTGGAGGCATATACAATTACATGTGTAATAAACAATTCCTGAGATGCTGACACCAGCACGTAGAAAAATTCACCACAATTCTAGAGCTCATAGGGTCACTCTACTCAATCAGATATGATACCTGAGCTCAGTAATGATTTTCAGACTTTTAAGGGTACCTCATTCATCCATCATTATTTATACTTAGTGCAATCTTTTGTACACACATATTTTCAGGGACTTGAAAACAAAAAAAATCCTATGTGAAATTTCAAAATAGCTCACTGTCCTGACACTTAGGTCATACATAATCTAAATGTACTTTTTCTTAACACTTTGAAGACAATTAGGTCATTCTAAAGGCTGACACCTATCTTCATCACACAAACAACCTTGCAAGGATTATTACCTCACTTACTTCATGGGATGGTCTATATATAGAGGTAAGGTCTATAGTTTTTTTGACTTTTCTTATATCACCCTCCCTCAGTGTGCATTAAGCACTTAGACAGGATAAGTCAATGTGGTTACAAAAAAACCCCCACATGCCTCCTCTCAAAAAAAAATAAATAATCCCACTTCAGAGAACTTCACCCATAGCAGGTGCCTTCAGACTACTCAGTCTCATCCTTCCAGTCCCCTTTGAGCAGCTACATGCTACTGGAAAACTTGACAATATCCCATCAAAACCAGCTGCCTCTGGCCCATACTCTCAGACACAGTGCTTTCTAAAGAAAAAGGCATAAGTCCAGGCTTAAGCACACTTCAGAGTAAGTAAAACTCACAAAATTCAAGTTTATGTTGCAAATCTTTATGCCAATCTCTGTATCAACCCAGACATCATATCCAGCAATGGGATTCACAGTGCTGTCAGACAGGAAAGCCGATCTCACTCACCAACGCTTGGAGGCACAGCTGAATGAAAGCAGTTACAAAACCAACTCACTGTAATGGGCGCTTTCGGTTTGCAGTTTGTATATAACTCAGCATAACTTCTCCCCTAGTAAACTTCAGATAACCGTAAGCTCATCTGGAGCGAATGCTACCAAGAAGAAAGATAGTTTTAGCACAGAGGTCCCAGGAATAAAAAAACCTCAGCTGACTTCTGGAGGGAGAAACACCAGAGCTCTATCTTCATTCCCAAGCTGCAGACTCCCTGGAAGTGAACTGACAGGAGGAGAGGAAAAGTCCATTTAATATAGGCAGATCCAAAGTTATGCATGTAGCAAGATTTAATTTAAACGCCCCTTTACAGGACAGGCAACCAACTTCTGAGAAAACCCTGGCTCACAAATAAACGCAGGGATCACTGCATGTAACTAACCGAACACAAGTTCCCACCGTGTAGTCGTGGGAAAGAAAAGTTCGTACCATTGGGTGAATAGACAGGGGAATACTGAGCACGAGGTTATTATCTCTACACGTGACGCTAATGAGAGCCTTCCTGGAATCCACTGGGCAGTGCTGGTGGCCAGTGAGGACAACAGTGGGGGCTCAGACAATGGTGGTGGGGGCTTGGAGAAGAGCAGCCTAGCTGTTTCTCCTGGGGAGCATCTGTATTCCAGGGAGAGACCAAAGGAGCCCTGTCTTATTTATCTCATCAGAGACAATGTTAAGTGGCTATTTAATTACTGTCCTTAAATACTGGAGCAGAGAGAGATGATCTGAAATGAGACAGCTATTTAATCTGACAGACAAAGACATTACAAGATCCAGTAGCTAGAAGATGAAGTCAGAAAAGTTCAAAGTAGAAAAAAGATGCAAACGTTTAACAAGGAGATTAACAATTGGAGCCAATTATCCAGGAATGTAGTCAATTCCCAGCCGTTGCAAGTCATTAAATCAAGACTGTTTGAAGAGGCTGGTGGGCCAGATCTCGGAGTCACTGGGGCATAGTCTGTGCTTTATGTTATGCGAGAGGTTAGACTATGGGATCATAATAATTCCTTATGACTCTAATAAATTCACCAGCAGCATTGTTATCTTCTCCTGAGAGAAGAAGGGGGATGAAGGAGAAAAGTATTAATGAAGCCGAGGCATGTATGGGGCACAAGACGCAGGCTGATCTGCGGCCAACACCAGTCACAGACTGGGAGCTGGCAAGACCATCGCCTATAGTTTTGCCACCGACTTCAGCAGGAGAAAGGAAAGGCAGGCCAGGGACTTACGGCCAGCCGACCGCCCCACGCCAGGCTGCTCACGGCGCTCCGCAGAACCGGCAGCAGCGCGACGCGAACACGGACAAGCATCGCCGGGCGAGCCGTCACGGCAAGGCTGCACCATCCCACCCCAGCCCGCAGCCCGAGCAGACCACCTCCCGCGCTCAGCCTGGCACCCCCGAGAGCCCCCTTTCGGGAGCCCCGCCTTTCGGAGACACCCGCTGGGGGTACATCGGTACACTCACACGTCTGTTTCGGTCCGGCTTCGCCCCCGGGGAGGCCGCAGGAGCGGACGCGGGGCGGGCCTGCGGGACGCCCCTTCG
>VWZZ01006771.1:788487-799522 GCA_013399095.1 Psophia crepitans
CAGGCTCCCTGCTGCGGCCGCAGGGGGAGCGGGGCGGCTCCCGGGGAGCGGCGAGGGGGTCCCGGCCAGCGAAGAGGGTACCGCGCCACCCGCCCGTCGGCGCTTAGCCCCTGCGCCCCGCCTCAAGCCCTCCCAAAACCGGCGGGCGCGGGCTGGTACCTGCTTCCAGAAAGGCATTTCCAGTTCACGCCAACCCCACCCCAGGCCTCTCCTGGCCTTCACAGCCCGGGAGCTGGAGATTCCTGCCCTGCATCAGGCGCTTGGGGCTGAGCGGGGGGTCCCCGGGCCACTCCAGAGACCCCCGGGCGAGCCCGGCAGCCGCGCCAGAGCCCCGGCGGCGCGCTGGGCGTGCCCTGCACTGGCCCCTCTGCCCGCCGGTTCCTCCCAGCTCCCGAGGCACAGCTACACGCCGAGCTGCTTCGCGGCAGAGGACCTAGAACCGCATATCCAAAATCCACTAATTCCGACCACCTTTGCTAGTCCTGCGTGTGTCCGCGGAGGAAGCGTGCCGGCAGATTGCTATCTAGGCACTTAACGAGCCGTTTCCTTGCGGAGCTGTGCTGATTTGCATGTGGAATTGCAGCGCATGCAGATGCGGATCAGCTCCTGTCAGGCTTTCGGTTTGGGTTGTTCTTCTTTGACAGGCAAGTCTGGCTTCCCGCATGAAGCACTGCCCTGATCCAAGCAGAAATATTAGCAGCAAAAGACATTTTGGGTTAGCACTGGAAATTGTCTGGAAATCTTTGCTCTAATTTCGGTTTATTCCCACCAGGGTGGAATTTTATCCCTCTCTGCTGCAGTCACAGGAAATGGTTCTGCCAGTGCCCAGAGACTCCAGTCAAGCACAGGCTTTCAACCAGGAAGATTGTAACTCTTCTGTCTTCCTTTACGGATAAATAGGAGCATGATTTCCAAAACTGCAGGACAAGCTGCAAACTCTGTTGCAACATGGAAAAGACTGAGGGGGCAGGGGGGAGAACCGTTGACTAGAGGAGCTCAGAAAATAATTTTGTCTCTAATCGTCATAAATATCAATGAATCACAGTCTCTTTATCCATATGAATGGACCCATATTTTATTCACTGCTCTGCAAAACACCCTCAGGCTCAGTTATTGATCCTAAATGTCTTTGACTCATGGGTTAAGCGATCATAAGAAACATCTTACATATCCCACTGTGGCATATGTAATTCCTTCCCCAACAGTGGCCACTAAGATCAGCACATATTTATGTAATAGCCATTCCCAAATGTGGCTTTCTGGCAGTTATTTAACCATGGAAAATTTAAGAGATATTTTCGATATTCACCAACAATAACCACTTTTCCACATGTGCCAAAATCAAATCGACAGTACTCTTAAGAGCCTGAACATCCCAAACACGAGGGTACCTCGCTGGGCTGGGGGAGAGCGGAGAGAGTATCAAACTTTCTCAGGAAAAAATTTACAGCACTAGAACAGCCAGGGGTTCCTGGTAGCTCTTATTTACTTTGTTCTCTTTACAATCTTGCTCCTTGTTTTGGCTCTCTAGAGGGCTGCATAGAGCCCGGTCCTTGTCCTGGTCGTGTCTGAGTCAGGAATACAAGGATAAGGTTGGCAAATAGTGTCAGTGTTCAACTCCTCTTCGTTATTCTGTTAAATGACCTATTTTTAAAGAAACATTGCCAAACTTCCTAGAATTAATCCTGCTGCCATTAACATTACTACAGTGAAACTTCCCCTTTTTTGTTGAAGAAAGGCTGGATGATGCAATTTCCTTTTTTCATCAATTGTACTTTTGTGAAGAGGTCGCTGTGGGCACTCACAGACCTTGCTGTGGCAAGGACTTCATGGGACCTCAGGGGCTGCTCGGCAAGGGACAGTTACAATTAGTATAGGTTGTTGGGTTTTTTTCCCTAAACTTTCCTAAACATAACATTCCTTATCTGGATTCTTAGGAGACCCTTTTTGTTAATAATACCCCCCTGAACCTGAGATACTAAAATGACAGTCTTGGCACTCAGTTCACTGATTAACTCAATTAATTCTGCAAGGTAGCCAAGCTTCTTGTGTCCTGTAATGTAGCTTTAACACCCACTCCAGTGCCACCTTTTCCTTTCTGCATCTTTCTCCCCATTTCAAAGTCACCAGGAAACTATTCCCTTCAACAGCAACCTTCCTTGCCCAAGAAGAAATAACCTACCACAGAAAGGTGAGAATCAGGCCTGTCTCCAGGCAGCCCTTGTTTGCAAAGCGAGGAATTTCAGCTGGTTTAGTATTTATAGCTAATGCTTTCCTCTTCTTTGGAAACCAGCTTTGAGATTAATTGAAGTGGAAACATGGCAGGATTTTCAAAGGCATGTAAGAGAGGTGGTTGACCATCCAGCCTTGAAAGTCACAGCAGTGAGAGTCATCTGGAAAGGCTAGGAAGCTTTCTATGGGCTATTGCGCCCTTCCTGTTTTAGTAGCTTCAGAACATGTGGAGGACTCGGTCCCAGCATCTGCAGGATAAGAACAACTGTAATTCTGAAGCAAAAAAGAGAGGGATTGGAAGCTTTGTTTGCTCCGATCCCTCCATACCCATGCACTTCAAAACCAGTGCCTGAATATTTTCCTGCTGAGTTCAGATAAACATTTCCTTCTGTCTGTACAGCATTACTGAGCATTACTGAGAATCCCCGTGCTGCTCTCAGCAGCCATGGCTGAGCACTGGGTCTACTTATTATCATCTGATGTACAAGGAAATTGAAGAGGAACAAAGAGAGTAATATGACTGAAATACAGCTCAACTAATAATTTCTTCCCCATGCCGAGTAGGGCATGGATGCTTCTGTTTCCAAATGCAATGATGACCTAAGAGAGCTGAGAAGAGGCATCAAAGAGACTCAGATCATTGAAGAAATTGGTTAAGTGCACACATGCACTGAGGGCATGGCCACTTTATTTATGAACTCTTCTCATGTACCTGTTTTTTCCCCTACATCCTTTTCGCTTCCCTGAACCACAGCCTACCATAGAACAATTTCACTTGGTACCTCATGCAATGTTGCCATTAAAGACATCTGAACCATCTTCTAGATGCTGTTGAAAGCTCTGAAGTCCATTAGCTGCTGTCCTGATAGTCTAAAGAAGTCATCATATCTCAACATATCAATGTATCACCATATCAATACAAACCAGATATTTAGATTATTCTGGTTTATTTATCTGAATTTTTAACTAATTTCCCTCATCACCTGTAAGTCATGACCATTTTACTAGTATTTTTCCCCATTCTTTTGTCTGCTTCTGTCTCCAGCTACATACATTTGTTTTATGTTAACTTTTTGTAGGTCTCAGTGCAGAAAAGTGTTCATACTGAGGGCAGCATATAGGTGGTTGCTTAGCTTTAAGCACTGTGCTTAGCACTTACTAAAGTCAATGGAACGAGCTTAAAATTAAGTGTGTGCACAGATCTCAATAATATTGAGAATAATAAAGAATTCAGCCTTTTTAACTTGCTAGTATTGACCAGGGTGAAAGCATAAATTTACCTGTAGAGGGATTTTCTTTTGATATGTATTAGGCCAGAGCTCAGGGCAACAGGAGCCTGGATTTTCTAGGAGCTGCCAGAATACAATTAACCATCAGAAATGGTAACCACACTTCTGCAGTGCCTTCGAAGACTCCTGCAGAATGTTTCAAAATCTCATCTTCAAACTATATCACCATCTGGCTAAATAAAGTAACTACTGTAGCTGGAAAAAATAGAGCTGATTTTTTTTTAAAATGAGTAGTGGTATTAGATGTTGAGAAGATGTGTAGTTGGCCTACACTAGTTTCGTTTACTTCAATAGTCATGAAAAATTACACCGGTGTGGATGTTCTTGTGCTGCTTCTACCATATTTCTCAATATATTTTCAGTTTCGATATGACATTGATACTAAACTTAAATTCTGTAGGGAGCTTTTTAGTGCAGCATCTTTCATATCTTCTTTAGAAAAAGGAGTTACAGATACTTCAAAAAGTAAATAAAAGCAAAACTTTTCCCAGGCAAATCTCCAGCTGAAGCTTGAGCTGAAAAGAGCAATGAAGAGCAAACCTGTGAATACCATCATTTGATATTTATTGTTTTGTGAAGACACTTACACCTTTGCTTCCCGTTAATGTGAAAAACAAGTGAAGGACTGGGTGAACACATTCATTTTGGATTGGGAGCTGAGCCACAAGAGGTACAAGTCCTCTGGTATGATAGCTGTACCATTAGAGACAAACGTAGCAAGGAAGGAAACCATACACGAGGTGACGTGATGCGTGTGTTTTGTGATCATGCACTTTCCGTATAACCAGCAAAGCAGAGCAAATATTCATGTCACATGTTACACAGCATCTTCCTCTCCCTTTACCTCTCACATACCTAATGGGCTGTACTGGGCATCTCACAAATGGATGCGCGGCTAAGCGCAGTAATAACGCTCCTGGATCATTAGACTGGGATTGATAACACAGTTTATGGCTAGAAATAATAGGTTCTGTTGTTCATATTTCCTTTAAGAATGTTTCCCTTAAACTTTATGGTCTTTATAAAAATAATAATAAAAAAAGGGATATAAAGAAAACAGCATGGAACAAATAGTATGCCATTATGAGTGAACTCAGTATTTGGGGTGTTCTTCCATTTCACAGTGATTCTAAAACACTGTGAATCCATACGCTAGTTGCTGTGCCTCAGGCAGTTGTATCAGATTTCGGTTGAAAATATGTAAGGGTGTGAATTTCTACAGTGTTGTGAAAATGTCTTTTACCCTCACCATGCACCTTTTGACAGTTTTTGCTTCAGACTGTGCTGTGAAGGTCCTCATGGGGAACTTCAACCACCCCAGTATATAGAGGAGGGACAACACAGCAGGGCATAGGCAGTCATGGAGGTTCTTGGAGTGCATCAACTTACTCACACAAGTGACAGAGGAGCCAAGAAGGAGAGGTGCTCACTGGACCTCATACGCATCAACAAGGAGGGACTCACTGGGGATGTGAAGATCAAAGACAGCCTTGGCTGCAGTGAGAATGAGATGGTGGAGTTTGGAATCCTGAAGGGAGGAAGGAAGGTAAAAAGGAAGCTCACAACCCTGGTCTTCAGGAGAGCAGAGTTGGGCATCATGAAAGACCAGGTTGGTAGAGTCCCATGGGATAAAGCCCTGGAGGGAAAAGGGACCCAAGGAAGCTGGATAATATTCAAGCATCACCTCCTCCAAGCTCAAGAGCGGTTCATCCCAATGAGGAGGAAGTCAGGCAAAATGCCAGGAAGCCTGTGTGGATGAACAAGGAACTCCTGGGCAAACTCATACACAAAAAGCATACAAAGGGAGGAAGCAAGGACAGGTAACCTGAGAGGAATACAGATACATTGTCAGAGCACCCAGGGGTGAAGTTAAGAAAGCTAAAGCCTAGCTGGAATTGAATCTGGCTAGGAGTGTCAAAGACAAGAAGAAGGGCTTCTATGGGTACCTAGGTGACAAAAAGATTAGGGAAAATGTGAGCCCATTGCTGGATGAGATGGGGAACCTGGTTACACAGGACATGAAAAAGGCTGTAAGAATGCTGCCTTCACCTCAGTCTTTACTAGCAAGACAGTCCTTCAGAAATCCCAGGTGCCAGAGACCAGGGTAAGTCTTGTGCAAGGAAGACATAACATTGGTGGATGAAGATCAAGTTAGAGAATACTTATGCAGATTGGACATTCACAAGTCCATAGGCCCTAATGGGATGCAGCCACAACTGCTCGGGTAGCTGGCTGGTGTCATTACAAGGCCACACTCAATGATCTTCATAGAATCATAGAATGGTTTGGGTTGGAAGGGACCACAAGGATCATCTAGTTCCAACCCCTCTGCCATGGGCAGGGACACCCTCCACCAGACCAGGTTGCCCAAAGCCCCATCCAACCTGGTCTTGAACACTGTCAGGGATGGGGCCTCCACAGCTTCTCTGGGCAACCTGTTCCAGTGCCTCACCACCCTCACAGTAAAGAATTTCTTCCTAACGTCCAATCTAAATCCCCCCTCTTTTAGTTTATACCCATTACCCCTTGTCCTGTCACTATGCTCCCTAAGAAACAGCCCTTCTCCAGCTTTCCTGTAGGTCCCCTTTAGGTACTGGAAGGCCACGATTAGGTCTCCCTGGAGTCTTCTCTTCTCCAGGCTGAACAACCCCAACTCCCTCAGCCTGTCCTCATAGGAGAGGTGCTTCAGCCCTCTTGTGGCCCTATGATCTTCAAATGGTCATTGGTGACCAGGAGGAGTACCTGAAGACTGGAGGAAAACAAATGTCACTCCTGTCTTCAAGAAGGGCAGGAAGAAGGACACAGGCCAGTCAGCCTCACCTCAATCCTTGGAAGGTGATGGAGCAGCTAACCCTGGAAACTGTTTCCAGGGACATGAAGGATCAGAAAGTCATCAGGAGTAGTCAACATTTCTTCACCAAGAGGAAGACATGCTTGATCCACTTGATAAAATTAAGTGGTGAAATGACTGGCTTAGTAGATGAAAGGAAAACAGTGGCTGTTGTCTGCCTAGACTTCAGGAAGGCTTTTGACACTCCCTTTCCTAAGATCCTCATAGAGAAGCTGATGAAGCATGGACTGCATAAACAGAGAATGAGGTGGACTGAAAAGTGGCTGAACGGCCGTGTTAAGAGGATGGAGATCAGTGGCACGAAGTCTATTTGTAGGCCAGTCAGTAGTGGGATACCCCAGGGGTGAAGAATGGATCAATAGATGGTTAAACATCCTTATTTATGATCTGGATGATGAGGCAGAGTGCACCCTTGGCAACTTTGCTGATGACATAAAACCGGGAGGAGTGGCTGGTACACCAGAGGGTTGTGCTGTCATCCAGATGGACTTTGATGGGCTGGGGAAGTGGGCTGACAGGAACGTCAAACATTTCAGCAAGGGGAAGTGCAAAGCCCTGAGCCTGGGGAGGAATAACCCCAGGCACTGGTACATGCTGGGGGCTGACCAGCTGGAAGGCACTTTTGGTGTGAGGATTGCCAAGCGTTGGAACAATTGCCCAGAGAAGCTGTGGAGTCTCCGTCCTTGGAGGTGCTCATCTGGATGTGGTCCCACAGAGCCTTCTCTACGTGGTCCTGCTTGAACAGGGGTGTTGGACCAGATGACATCCAGAGGTCCCTTCCAACCTCTAGTAGTCTGTGATTCTGTGATTCCTTTGATATGATGGGAATCTTTGGTCAACGTGTTGTGACACTTATGTTTTCACCCTTAGTGTCCATGTAGAACATTTGGGTATGATTAATTTCACATTCTGCTGTTCCCATCTCACACATATTCTATATATTCATTACTGTGATTCTAAATGTGAAACAGGCCCCCACACACACACAAAAAAATCCCTTCTCCCTTCTCAACAAATTAAAACAAACCATTTGATGAGTCAGTAATTTATACTGTTTACCTCCTTTTATGTCAACAAAACTGAGATCTGGAACAACACATAATCATAATGATTATAGACATAATGAGCTGATTTATTACGTACTCACCACATGGTATTCTGGTGCATATTCAACTGTAATGATGTCAAATAATACGACTGGAAAGCCTATCTGCTCGGACAACCACTGCCTACTGTGAACAATAAATTAAGCTAATGTGGTATCAGACACATGGGGTCTCTGGATTCAGAGGCCTTTGTCCACTTAAATTGACTGTATGTATCAAAAGCCTATGATATTTTCAGAATTTCAGGAACAAATAAAATCATCCAGAAATTCTAGTGTTTCTGTTTCCTGCATGAATTCACTAATTTTCTCCAGAATCCTACTGACCTATAGTCTCAAGTGTCTGTGATGCCACTGTGCATTGTGAAGCAACATTCCTGGTTACCATCTTTAAATTTGTCTGTGCACCCATTATTCCTGAATTATATAAAAGAAAATCTGATTTACTTTCTCTTGGCCATACTTTGTGGTGTTGAATCTATCATCATGATCTGTCTATAAATCATCTATCTATTACGTTGTTTTATCTAAAATAGGGAAGTAAAATCTATCCAGTTTTTTGCCTTTTCATGCACCTATTACGTCGCTTGCCCAGCCATGGGTCTAATAGCATTACCGGTATCAGAAATGGGTAATAACTGCTCTATTTATCTGAATAAATAGGAACCAAATCTTTGGCTAAAAAAGCTTAGTCGTAGCTCGGTTGTGGCTCAGTGTAGCTGTTTCCAGAAGCTGAGCCTGATCCTCTCAAAAAGCTTGTTTTGCCTTTTTTTTGCTTGTTTTCTTACTGCAGAAGTGGCTATCTCCGCTTGATCAAATCAACTGATTTTACAGTTCCTCAGTTTAAAGTAGGTCAGGCCCTGTCTTCCATTTCTCAGGATTATTTTCTGTTTAAGCTTTCACATGTGCTCTCAACAGCTCAGTCCGTTCACACTGAACACCCTCATCTACAGACTCAGCCAGCCCTGGTCAGAGGGCTGCCCGAAAGGCCGTGCTGCATCTTCCCGTGGGCTCCTCCAGATCAGGGTTGACCACAGAATTCACACTTAGTTTCACTCGAATGGACAAGGTTTGCCTGAGACTTTCTTCCTTCATCCTTGTAAGTCTTTCTGCTAGGCTGATTTTCCACTGTTCCTTGGTTACTGCCTCTTTTAAAGTCCTTCCTTGCTACAGGGACCATCCAAACTCTGTCACTAATACCAAGGACATGATTCATTCAAACCAGGACTGAACTGATCCATGTGGGATATGTACAGGTCCCATTCTACATTATTTCAGCATTTTTATGACCTGTGAACCTATGGAAAGCATTTTGATTTGGGCTTTCTACAGTATAGATCCATCACTGTTTCTGTGCAAGTTCTGCCTAAAACCTGCCCATTTTGCCTGTTGGTGAACAGCATTAGGACTGACAGCATGGTTATCATAAGGTGCTTTGCCTGCGTGTTCTTTAAAGCTGTTTTTCCCTCTGGAGTCTGGGACATCCCTCCAGAACATGAGCTAGTCAAGGTTTAGTGATTCACAGGTAGATTAGGAAGCTACCTGTCTCACAGTTGTAGAACAAGACAATGTTTTCCTGTCATTTCTAAGAAAATTTATGGGTACCAACAACTGTCTTTGAGTTCAACACAACTGAAACTGAAGTTTCTAGGTGATTTCTTACTGATTTCAGTGGACAAGACAAAAATAATGGAATAAGTCACAGATGGCAGATGAACAAATGTTTTACTATCCTTTCGAAGCCAACATCCCTGCAAATAATTTCAGAAGAGCTTGCTCTTGTCTTTGAGCTAAAAAAAATTCAGACTTCTGTTAACCAGGAAAAAAAAGCATAGGGAGAAATAACTGAAATTAATTCTAATAATTTTATGTTATCTTGCCTACTGAAACGTATTTGAATAGTGTTCAGCATGGGAAAAAAAAAGAAATTTTTGCATCTACATCTAATGAGAATTTAATGTCACATTGCTTTATGACAGAAGCGTTGATTAATTAGCCACATTCTGAACTCAGAAACTGATGGTCTGTGAGTTTAGCTTAGCTCTAGGAGGCTGTTAATTTTAAAACCACTAAGACTTGTTATTTTTTCTTTTCAGTGTATTCCTGCAGAATTCACTGCCAAGAAAATACCCTCAACAAGTATACATTACCAGTAGTCACAACCACACATCCTTGGCTTTGACCACACGTGCTAGACTTCACATCGCTACACAGAGCCAAGGAGCCCTAGTGCTCAGTGTCACTTTGGGACTTGCAGTCTGTGTTATCTAAGAATGGATTGGATAAGTAGCATTAGGAATGAGTGAATGAATGAATGGGCATTTGGGCCAATTTGCAAAGCTAAACTGCAAGCCAGCTGTGTGCCTTCCTACACTTCCTAGGGCTGGGACTACCCCTATACTAGGTAACATATTAGCCGTGACCTTTGATGTGGGCTGTGAAATTTTTCCTTTCCGTGACAGTTCAGTTTAAATACTGCTGTGACAAGACTGGAGTAAAAACAGAAAAAGAGAAATCTAGCCACTTCTCTCCAATATTCAGGACATGTCAAAACATTCAAGACAAGTCAAAATGAGATGCTCAGAGTACCATCTCCCATCTATCCCAAATCAGGGCTAAATCACAAACCATCTCACTTCCACAGGCCAACCTTAAGTAACCTCTCCTCTTCCAATTCTGTCCCAACCCATCATTTGCCTGCCTGAATCCAGTCATTTCCTCTGTCCTTTCCCTCTAGAATTGGTAAAATACGTGGCATCTTCTACTAGGGAAGATGTTCGAACCTCTTCTTTTGAAGATGGTATTGAAGCTTTTCTCAACAGAAGTTAATCTTCTCACCTGGCTGTTAATGCAAATGCACTTTACAGTGTAACTTACCAGGCAAAGCTGTTGCAAGAATCATAAAATCTCTCTCTTTCAGATAGCAGATGTAAGACAATTTTCTTGCGGAATGTCAGTTGAGCATTTCAGGCACGTTTTGGGTAACAGCACAAGAAGAAAAACCTGTCACTGTTGGCTCCATGAAATACAGTCAGACATTATATCTGACCAAATGAATTCAGGTTTTTTGCCCATGGTGTAACAGTAAAGGCAACAAATGTGAATTTTTATGATGTACGTGACAAAAAAACCCCACCGTATGTGAATTATGTTATATTGATCTCAGGAAGCATTGTAGAGTCATAGAATCATAGAATCACTAAGGTTGGAAAGGACCTCCAAGATCATCAAGTCCAGAGAGCAGACAAGAATGATTCTTACAATTGTACTTAGGTACTGATGGTAGTGAAAACTCCCAAAATTCCAGAAAGAGATGATATTTTAGAGAATATGCTGTCTAGAATACACAAGCCTGGATTTACCTTTCATGTATTCCCTTACTGTTGTTGCTTGCCATTCTTAGTTCAGTATTTAGAACTACTATGTGCAGCTAAAGAGTATTAAGATCAATGCTGCATACATAGCCAAAGGCATTAAATAGCACTTGCCAACAACATCAACAACACTGAACCATCAGCACATGAAGAGCAAAACCAACCTCCCATGACCTTCCCCCCC
>VWZZ01006771.1:799558-831503 GCA_013399095.1 Psophia crepitans
CAAAACGTAAACCAGAAATAAATTACTTAGATGGCTGTCTGAGAGGCTGAATATTTTAGAACAGATTTGTTAAAGATGCACTCTTCAACCTCACCACAGTCTACAGATTAGTCACCAGAATAGAATAGAATAGAATAGAATAGAATAGAATAGAATAGAATCATTAAGGTTGGAAGAGACCTCAAGGATCAAACATTCCCAGTTGGCACAGAAACGTGAGTGTTTTGGATCTGGAGGATTCTGAATGTCTCATTGTGCATTTGGGTATGAACCTTTTCTAGGCTAACAAATGACTGAGGCTGGCTCAAGTGCTTTGGGATTTTTTTTTAAATTTTTTTTTTTTCAGATACGAGAAAGACAGAAATGGTTCAGTGGTTGAGGCACTGGATTCTAACATTATTTTGTATCCATTTGAGCGTGACCACAGACCTCCTTCATGCTGTTATTCAAACCCTAAGGGCTGTGGTTCTCTTCACAGGACAGTTGTGAAAAGAAATCCATAAGTACAGGGCAGGTGCTCACGAGCAACAGAATTAAGAGCTGTTGGGAGCAAAACAGCATGCTCTAAAACAGGGCTGCTGGGCTTTCAGAGGTTTTTTTTCTTCTTTGCCAAGCTTGCAGTGGAGGAGGATGTACCTAAGTAGTGTGACCACCAGAGCTGACAGAGAGCTCAGCCTAGGTTTGCTTGGTCAGAGCTAGTATTGCATGAAACAGCAAGAGGCAGAAAAATCAGTGGTAGCTGTGTGGTCAGTCAACTGTTTACAAAACCTCCAGGTTTGATATTTGGGAATAGAAAATACCTGAAACCTGCTTCATATACAAAATGGTACCTTTTTAATAGATAGGAAGGTTTGACAGATTCTCTTGGGCTTTGGCATTGCTGCCCAGCAGGCACATGTGGGAGAAGCCAGCCAGCTCAGGCCATGGATCTCACACTAGACCAGCTTGTTTTTCCCCATTCTGCCTGGGGAAGGCTGACCAATCTCCCTACCTTTGATACTTCTTCACCCAGCTTTCTCTGCATATGGTCTTAGGGTGCTAATTTCCACTGTCTCCCAGGAGACGGAATTGTTAAAAGCAAAGTACTACTAGAGTGGCATGGTTTGGGTTTTATATTGGGAAAATCTTTTTCAGATTTCCATAACAGCAGCCCTGTTGGCAGCCTTATGCCTTGGGGATTTGCAAAGGGAAATCACCCATTTGCCTGGACAGCATGGCAAAATATTTCCTGTTGTGCTCTGACGAAGCAGCTTGCTGAGTATTATGGGATACATTTTGACACTGTGTTCCCTTGTCAAGTAGCACAGAACTGTTTCCCAGCCGGCGAAACCCTCTGGGCAGCCCAGTGGCTTTTCCCCAATCCAGCTGCCAATTCCTCCCAGCCTCCTATCTCTAGAATGGCCACAACATCCTCTCGTCACTCTGACCCTGCTATTAAACACACAAACAGGTCTCGCCCTTATGAGTCTCCACCGGATCACATTTCCCCATGCTCCCACTGGGAATGACCTCAGCCCTCATGTGATGGCACCTTCCACCCTCCCATCTTTCCCCTATTTCTGCTAAATGCTTATGAGTCAGCTGCTGCTTTTTCTCTGTTGTGATGGCATCCTGATGGTTTGACTCCAAAATCTGAGGCCTGGGACTAGTCCTACTTTCCTGTTCATTATCAGATTCAGCTGGTATGAGATCCTGGATGTGGTCACTGAATAGGATGCCAAAGTAGCGAGAGAGGAAGGCAAATAAAAACCCTCATTCCCCTACTGCTTCCATATCGTAGATGAAAAACTGCAGAGCTCTCAGCTTTGGCCTTGACCAAGGCTTTCTGTGGTTATATACACAAACAAACACAGAGAGAGATATATAACCTTCTAGGCTAAGGTTTTGCATGCCTAACTCTTAATGCTGTGTGACTGGTTGCTTCAAAGGATCTCCCCCTTTTTTTTTTTTATAAACTTTCAGTCCCCCTGATATGTTGGATTTAAGTGAGAGAATTGTACTTGGTTTTCCTGCCAGAGTGTTCTGAGCCAGCATCTTGATCAAAGTGAGGTAATACTGTATGAAGCAATCGTTATTAGTAAACTGAAATCAATGAATCTCTCGCAATTTATAATGGATGAGAATGTGCCTTTAGCAATAGAGAAAGCCTTAAAGCTGATATAAACACTCTGGTAAGACACAGCAATCCTCAGCAGTCGTAAAGCTGTCATAACGGGCTGAAGCTGAAAGCTCCAGGATAAGGGAGCACCCTGGGGACTCGGAGGGCAGCACTGCCAGATACAGCGGCCACCTGGCTGCTGCAAAAAGCCCTGAGAGCTGAATCAGGTGGCTGCAGCTTCAACTTGTCATGAATTAGCTCCTCCTTTTGCTGGGTATTGGGACCTGTAGAGAGCAGGGGAACAAGGTAGCAATGTGAACCAGGCTGGATCCTGGGAAGACACATGGAAGTCCAGCCAGAAAAAAAATAAAATAAATAAAGAAGATTTCCAAGTTTCCATAAACAACTGTAAATTTTAAGTCTTGCTGTTACCTCTTTGGAATACACAGAGAAAGCATGTTTCTTACTTCCAGCAAATAGTGTATTTTTATGTCACTGGGATAACAAACATTTTAAATTTATAGGGGTCTTTTTATATCAGCTCTTTGCCTAAGTATAAATCACTTTTACTTGTTACAGGGGAAAAAAAAGCATAAATATGACTTGACGTTCTTATCACCTCCTCAGTTCCCAACAAAAAGATATACTGCATTGCTCTCTGGGAAACATTCTTGTAGTTAAGGGACTCATATAGAAAAACTCAGCTGTGAGGTAACCTCATGTATATGAGAGATGTAAGTCAAACTATAGTCATCTCCATAAATCTATAGCATATTATCTGCCAGACTGCAAAGGATGGATAAGACTCTGCTATTGTTCACTTGACTTTGACATAACTACCATACAAGCCATATTCTCCAGAGAACATCATGATGTTTGAGAGGCTTGTGGCCATCTAAATTTACTAGAGAATGGTTTACTATTCAAATAGAATCCGTTGAGGCAGTGAATTCTTCGCTGAGATAATATCTTCAATGTAATTGAAAAATTGATTTGCATTTGGTAAATGCTATTTGCAGCTGTAGTCAATGCAGATTTGCTCTAATTCCTTTTAACCTGCATGTATTTGCAGAAGTACCCTGCTCCCAGGAGACACCAATACCCTGTTTCAAGAGTCAGCACAGAGATTTTTTCCACTGGGATGTCCCTGGTTTTGTAGGAGTATGTCGTTACTTCACATTATCCCTGTGCCTCTTTGGATAGGGTCACATTGCTCAATGGAAAAGCAGCCTGTGAGCTCTCTTCAGCATAGCAAATTTGCTTGTGACTAGTCCTTAACTGTATTGTGCTAATGGACACAGAGGCATCAGCCTGTAACAGATGGTGTACAGCCATTTTGACAATATATTTGATAATAAAGCCTCATCCTTTGCAGGTCTTCTGGAAGAAACTCTGCCCTGCGTAACTTCTTTTGAGCTCAGCACAGCATGAACCTTTAACACAGGCAAAGATAAACACTAACTTTAGTAATTATTGAAGACAGACAGTCTTCTTCTTAAGTCTTAAAAAGACTAATTTCCACTAAGACGAATGAGTTTGCTATTGATACTAATGGCAGTAGGATTATTTCCCTGTACACACTAACATTCGCCTATTATGCATATACATACAAAGAATTCATACTGTCAAGAGAAAAAAATGTTAAAAATCTGTTGATATTAACTGAAGAGCAGTATGAACTAGTCACACATGGAAAAAACTTACTACTGAATCTGTTCATCTGACTCAACCCTTCTTGTTTTTTTGAGCAAGCTGAATTCTTTGCCCTAGATCAAATGGCAGAGCACAGGGAGATTTTCTAAATGTGCCCTGGAAATCCTCTCTGAGAGACTGAAAGTTACTTCTTCCTGTGACCTGACCTTCCCAACAGGAATTGCCATCTCCAGGTCTGAGGGAGTAAAGTATAGGATACTGGTCGGCCTCTTCTCGCAGATAACTAGTGACAGGACAAGGGGAAATGGCTGCAAGTTGCACCAGGGAAGGTGCAGGTTGGAGATGAGGAGAAAATTCTTCTCTTAAAGGGTGGTCGGGCANTGTTCATCTGACTCAACCCTTCTTGTTTTTTTGAGCAAGCTGAATTCTTTGCCCTAGATCAAATGGCAGAGCACAGGGAGATTTTCTAAATGTGCCCTGGAAATCCTCTCTGAGAGACTGAAAGTTACTTCTTCCTGTGACCTGACCTTCCCAACAGGAATTGCCATCTCCAGGTCTGAGGGAGTAAAGTATAGAATACTTAAAACCGTCTTTATTGTGATTTTAATAAAAATCTCTGAAGCCTCAGAGAGGCTTCAAGGAGACATTTCTCTGTGTTGACTTCATTCTGCACACAGTAACCTGCAGCACAGGAGTGGAACAGACAGATGAGGAGGTGGAAAAAATAGAGGAAAAGTTAATTCCTGCTTTATCTGCACCAGAAAAAGTCATGAGTCCATTTATGAGTTCCTTCCAAACATTTGTTGGGACTTCACACTGGATCATGCTAAGAGCCCTTATACAATTGTTTATGTGGCTCGTTTCTGTCAGTGATAAGGAGTCTGTGGCATAAACTTCTTAATTCATTCCTGTCAGACTTAGACACACATTTGTCTATGCTAGTTTTAATGTAGGAAGAGTGACTATCTTGCTTATCTTTGAACTTGGTCCCTGTCTTGAGTGCTGGGGTTTTTCTCACTCTTTCCTGGTTCCCTTTTCTCCTCCTGCATTGATCCTCTGCATTTACTACTAGTTATGTCAATTACCTGTGTGTGAAATGGATGCTGCATTTATCATCATTGCAGAATACTTCCAAGGCACTCCTGGGCTGTTACGATTTCTATCAAAGGTGACAGTGCAAGCTATGTCTTTTGCAGAACATCATCTTCTCCCCAGGATGTTATGCCAGGTTTTGAACAGAGTCCATTGCTGTTCCTTCCTCTCTCAGCCTAGGTTTACTGGGTTTCCCTATCCCAGTGTATTCTCACCAGATGACTTTGACAAGTCTTTTGACCCACAAGCAAGCATCACTGTCACAGCAAGACCATGCTGACAAGAGCTTCCTATTTTGCCTGCTTTCTCAGGAGCATGGCCTTCCGAAGCATCTCAACCAACGCATAAGCAGAGCACATCCTGTACTTTCCCTTAGCCACTGGTGACTCTTCAGCATCGCTACCCACGAGCTCGCACACATCCACCACTAGCTAAATAATTCAATGGCTGCTGAGGGATATATTGGAAAAATTCAATTAGTCTTCTAGAAAGTGTATATTAATGAAGTGTGTCTATTTATGAAACTGCTTTGACAGGCAGCAGGAGAGCTGTTGAGAATTCTGCCAAGGGCAACGGGTGCAATTTATACTGCTAACACTCAAATAGAAGAATAAATTGGATATCACCAATGCACTGGATGACTCTCTTGAAATAGGGGTGGGGAATAGAAGAAAAAGGACTATTTTGATAGCATTAAAGAATCCATCAAAGAGTTTGAGGCTTTTTATTAAAAATTGTAATCAAAGCTGGATCCTGTTGTGCTCTCACTCTAGCTTAATGGTTGGCAATGCTTCTCTGATCTCAGTGGCATCGCAAAGAAGGGACTCAGGTTCAGCTGAGCACAGTCAGAGGCAGATTCTTTTTAGTCTCATTTACTTAAGTTAAGAGAAAAGTGGATGGAGGGAAAAACCTATTTATTTACCAAGATTGATGAGAAGAGGCTAGAGAAATGAAAGCAATATTCTCTCCTGTGTTCATTTGGATTGCACAACTGCATGAATTAACCATACCATCTCCAGAGGCAGTCCCCTCCACATCACGGGTCTGAGCCATTGCAGTGGCAGGGCACAGGGGAATTTGCCCGTTGGCCCCGTGCTACTGTATGGCCTCCATTAAGGGGCACCACAGTGTTGATGAGGACTTCTGTTATGTGACAAGGGTCTTGACATTCATACCCTTTACCTTTGGGGTATGAGCAATTGGATCAAGTCAGTAGCCCCTTCGGCTGGGCTTCCTCAGCAAAGCCAGCCTCTCTCAGAAAGGCTTGGCTTCTCCCTCAGGATGAGCACAGCCCCCACAAACAGCATCTTCGTCTCCAAAACCAGGAGTCCAGGTGCCTTCTCCCTGCTTGGTCACCTGGCTGCAGGTGTCTTCTGGGTCATCCTACCATTTCTGCCACTCCAGGCCTGGGTGCACCTCTGCATCTTGTGCATGGGTATGGAAATGCTCCCCCCTGTTGCAGGGTACCGGGCCTACCACAGCTCTGCATCCCAGAGTGACCCAGCCACCACATTTTGCAGCTGTTCCAACTCCTAGACATCGGTTCTGAGCACGTGCTTCTGCTTGCTTCTGGTTAATAACTTTTGGACCTGGTTTTCTACTGGGTGGAGGCGAGGTCAGGAGGAGGTTCTGGGGCTAGACATTTCAAGCAGTGCCTTAAGTCACACTGTACCTCATTTTTCAAAGAAAATGGCAGAGATGACCTAAACTCAGTCAAACTGATTGTGAAGGATTTGGCACCTTTAACACTACAGACTGAGACATCTCTGACATTAGGGACACTCCTATAAGATAAATGAATCTTTACAGAATTAGGCTAGATATACTGGCCTTTGAAGCATTGGCCAAAGTTGAAGGGTTTTTTTCTTTGTTTGTTTGTTTGTTTGGGTTTTGGTTTTTGTTTTTAAAGTTTTATAACTGCTTGGCACAGGCTACCCTTGTGTAAGAGAAGATACTCAAGGGAAAAGAAGAGGCAAGAAGATGCATCCCGTGCTAGGGAGAGAAAAGGCAAAGCCATCTCCTTCTCTGAAACTCACTGGGAGTTTTGTAATATTCCAGGAGGAGCAGAACTGAGTCCCTAATAAAAAAACCTCAGCACCCCACCCTCTGGAAAAAACCCAGCCATTAGAAATGTCTCACAACAACATTAGAGCCCATACAGTTTTCAAATGTTTAAACTTCTGGAAAATACTGAGCATCCCAACATGTTCATACTGAGGCCTCCCCTACAGTCAGTTATTTTTGGTTGAGAAGATGTAATATCTGTATGTGGGAGAGTAAGGTGGAAACATTTACATGGGCAGTTCTGTCAGCCTCTTGCATTTGCTGAGCCTTGATGAGCCAGCTTTAACATACTGGCTTTTCAGATGTTAAAGAAAACTGTGAAGTGAAAGGAGACAAATGAGTTAACTTCAAGTGTGGTGTATCTGTAGAGTAATCAACACGTTTTTCCATATAAGTCAGCAGCGTGTGGCGTTTGTTCTTGCGCTGCATGTGGTGTTTACTGACTCGTTTTAATCGTGTTTCCACAGAGGATAGCAATATGCTTGCTTTACATAGTCATTGCACAAACTCTCCCTTGCCTCCACCATGTGCTGGACCAGAGGCCTAATCCAAGCAAAAAACTATCAGTCTCCCACTTATTAGTTCCAGCTCTCCAAACCATTTCACTGCAAGTGAGTAGGGACCCCCGCCACATCAAATGAAGGGTGGGAAGAGGAGTGAGACCTCCAGATTAGATTAGGCTTGGCCTAAGCTGTTGTGGAACTGTACCTAAGTCATAGATAAGGTCTCAGTGCTTCTCTAACACTTCTCTTTTCAATGCTGATATGAAAACCAATTGTTTCTCAGTTCTGCTTCAGAAACAAGAAGTGGGCCTTTCGGTTTCCATAAATAAAAACATGCCCTTCTTACAATAAGACATCATACTCCAAGGTTTAATTCAAAAGGAAGGGTGGCTTTTTCAAGGTTGGAAAGAGTAAAGAAATATTTTCATGGATCTTACCACATAATGGTTACTATTAAAGCAGGGAACTTATAAAAACCAGTGGCCCTAGAAAAACATGTTGTCCTGGAAAGGCTGAGTGGTCCTCTACAAGAGAATAACTTGTGATGGAGACTGTAAACTCATTTGGCACACATTGTTCCTTATTCCATATTTGCATATTCGCACAAGGCTTTGCCAGTGAAACCTCATTCTCTGTTGCCACATAGGTAATACTGCAATATGTCCCTGAGTAGCTGAACAGGCAAAGCTGGAAGGTTTCCTGCAGAAACCAGGCAGGTAGCTCCCTACTTTTCTTCAGTGTGTCACTGAAAGGAAAGGGTCTTTACAGGACTCACCAAAAGTTTTTCCAGCTGAAAACTTTAAGTGGGTCTAGCATCCCTGCAGGACAACTTGATAGCTTGAACATACCATTCAAATTTTACTGACAGGAGCAAAATCTTTGAGATTCTTCCTTTGAGAGGAACTTCAGGTGATGCCTGGTTGGCAGCCCTCTAGAAGTTAACCTTAGAAGCCCTAAAATCTCCAATTCTACAAGCAGTACATCTGTAAAGCAGGCCTATTATTCACTGCTGTGCTACTCCAGCTGAATTCCAAAGGAGCCCTGTAACTGGTGCAATATCTGACTAATGAAGTGCTAAATCAAGCCCAGCAAGTGGAAGGATTCAATTCTTTTTCAGTTCAAAGCTTTTGCAATTAGGGATAATTACGAAACAACATTTATACTGCTTCTGTTTCAGTTTTCCTGCAGATGAGATTTGGGTTTTGCACACATAATGCTGTTTAGTTTCAATAAATATTTCAGCAGTAGTGCTCTATTATCATGTAGTAAAAATCTGTTGCAACATTTATTTACTAATAGCTCCGAACTGTTCACAAATGGCAAAAAAAAATAAAAAGTTCCAGTCTAGAAATGCATGAATGGGTTTGCAAGAGCACTGTTTGCTTTTTCTCGGTAAGCTCCTATTGCTGCAGGGAAATTTGATTTATGAAGCCTGGAGTCCATGTCTGCTTCAGACTCTGGCTTGCTGCTTAATTTAGCAACAAGGCATCGGCCATGGATTGGCTGCCCTGGAGCAGCACAGTGGTTGGTCTCACTCTCGCTTTCCCTTGTGTAAGGTCACTTTCTCCACGAGCATGAAGGTGTGATGTGTTGCATACAAATGGGCAGGAAAAGGCAAAAACCTATTGTGGAAACCGTCTGGCTTTTTGGTACTCATCAATCGTGTTCAGCCTGTTGTAACTGAAATGATACTCACTCCTCCAGTCTTACACCTTAAATCTCCTTTTAAACCTGCAACCCATCCGGCAAGTCTTTCCCCTCCAGCCCCCTGTGCTTGTTGTTTGCATTACTCTGTTCTAGCACCTTTATCCAAGAGGCTTTTGCTTGCAGACGTTTTGGAGCAGAGGCAGACTGAGCTCCATACTGTCCAGTTCGATAGACCGAACGGAAGGTGATGCAGCAGCTGGTGTAAGTATCGTATCATTAAGCACATATAGGGAAGGGCAAGGGGCCCTTAAGTCTTACAACTTCAGATGCCGAGTGGCTGGAATATGGAGATGTATTAGGTAAAAAACAAGTAACAGAGGGCCTAAAGGGCTCAGCACCTAACCTTTACTTTAGCTTTATATTTCCCAGGGTGTCTCTCTGTGCTTTCAGACCATCAAGTAAAGCTCCTTCCTATTCTTACCTTCTAGCCCCTTCAGTGTGTATTATTTCTAACCCATGTCAGTTTAGGTCTCGAGTAGTTCCAGGCACTCCTAGGAATCGAATGGGAAATATGGTCCATTGTAAAAATTGGCATTTATCAGATGAGAGAGAACAGAGATAAAGCAATTTTTAATGTCCTCTTCCAGCAAGTGCAGAGCTTACATCTCTTTAAAAATTGCTGGCGTTCTATGGCCATGGGATGGGCCTTCTGTGAAGCAGGCGGCTTATTCAAGCAAAGAAAAAGTCTTAAGAACCCATTATAATGAAATCTTTCACAGAATCTAAATATAGACATTTCTGTCAGTTCTCTCATTAATAAATCACAGAGAAGAAAACACAACTGCTGTTTACACAGGAGTCAAAGCAAATCACCTAACCTTTATTTAGCATTAGTTTCTGCTATGACTTTTTCCATAGTTGACCTTTTCTACTCCAAGAGAGATCTTTATAAAAAATAGGCAGGGATGGGGTGAAAAAAAGAAATGAAATTATCTTGCTGAAGTGATAATTAAGCAAGACAAGGGCCATGAAAATACTGTGTTTTCATCCAGCTTGCAAAGGTCTGTGCATACTCAGTCGCCTTGGGCAACAGGACTAACTACGTGACGCTCGGCCCCTCCTACGGCCCTTCCTGTCCCTGACATCAGCACAGCACTGTCATTAAAACTGTTGTAAAGAAATAGACAGCGCTGATGGGCTGGCTGAGAGAAGCTGTGACAGCTGCTTTGTGTGTGTCACTGTGTTTTATCACTCCATTACAGGATAATAACAATGATTAGCCTTGCCTTGCTCTCCGAATGGAAAGAGGTATTTTTGATGAAAGAAAATAAAATCTTGGTTCAGGCATCATGGCAAGATTTCAAGAACCAGCAGCATCCATCATCACAACCCTAATCTCTGTTACAATAACCCCCAGCTGGCAAACGTGTGAGACAACCACTGACCTGAAGGTCTCATAAGTTAAAAGAAATGAAGGCCACGATGTGGGGAGGAATCAATTTTGGGGTAGTTAATGTGCAGTCATAACTGAAATACATGCATACATACATTTCATATACAAATATAGGGCAAGCCAGTTTCTAACACTGCGTGTCAGATAGCTCTTGCTTGTGGGACATTGTGCTACCATTTCCACATGCTAGGTTGGTTGGCCATTCAGCAGGGGATGTGGCATCTCATGCGGGTTTTCTGAGCCATGTGGTGAGTACCAAGCTCTTCCTGTTACCCATATGTGAAACCAGAGTGATCCAGGTTAGCACCTCTGATTCAGTCTGTGGTGTTTGTGATAGCCAAACTGCCAATCTAACCGACTCTCCCAGCAATTACCTCCTAGGCTGATCAGAAATGTCGGTGAGTGTAGCCAACCATTTCTCTGCAATAACACCCTTCGTGATTTAGTGTCCACCTTCAAATTTCTCCTGCTGCTTTTTCCATTTGCTAAAATGCTTACAGATAAGTATAGCTTCAACATCCTTACAATCACTCCTAACAACATCTATAAAACATTTGGTTTCTTCAATAAGGCTACCAAGTAAGAGACATTAAGTGCCTCACTTCATAATTTAACCCGTCATGCAGTACCCATTGCTCTGGTTCGCGCTGCTTTTCCTTGTATTAAGAGACTCATTGTTCAGAACTAAGGTCTCTTCTCTCAAGAATTTGAGCATCTGCCTGCTTTTATGAGAATTTCTCTCATAACTTCACATTTTTCAGACTGTAAATACATGTGCTGGACAAACTGATCTGGATAAGAAAGCCAGATAACTGCTGAACTACTCCACCAAAGTAAAACCACTATCTAAAACTTCCCCCCTTCCCCTCTCCCCCCCCCTTAATTCACCCCTGCAGTGACCTTCCCAAGTACATTTAGGGAACTACGCCCCTAGTTCTTTAACACACCAGCTCCAGTCCCTGCCACAGCACCATGTTGCAAATGGCTAGAGACTGTGCACTGGAAGGATCTCATATACATCAGCCCTTAGTGGGTAGTCTACATAAGCCAAAAACTATTGCTTTGTTATTTCTTTTCTACTAGTTATTTCCCCAGTGTAAATGTTAGCAGTCTCTGTGACAGATCTAAATGCCTTCTTTCCAATAACAGACCAACACAATCTTTATTTTCTTACTAGCGGCCCTGGAAGGTTGTTAGCTCATGGGCTGCACAGAGTGGGCAGTGTATGAAGTGGGCAGTATGAAGAAGAGAACTGCAGGAAAAAACAGGGTTTTTCTTCCGGGCTTAAAACATTAGAAACTGAGTCAAAGGTTCTAGGCCAGTTGCAGACTTTCTATTTGATGTTAAGGGTATGACACAAGAGACATACAGGGGGACCTAAATAAAGATTGCACAGATAATCTCATTTCCCATATTTTCTGACAGCTCAAAATTTTAGTCTTTCTGCTTATTAATACTGTTTTAAGCTTTCAAACAAATGTGAAATGTTCCAGATAGTTATATCTGGCAACTGCACATACTGTAGGTATCCTCACAGCTCCTAGCATCCCCCTCTTCACTCTTCACTTAGAGAGGAAAAGATCTGTCTGAAAACACACCAACACTAAATGACCTGAAAGTACATGCTGGTACACTGACATACATTCTGTGGCTCATCTTGGGTCAGGGTCTGCCATCTTTATTTAATTCAGGGTATATCTTGCACAGGAGAGAGTCCAAATGTAATCAGGTTTTCCTCTAACTTAAGCCTAGATGGAACCAGACTCACGTCACAAAATGCAGCATGATCACCACCCCTGGAGGTACTTAAAAGATGTGTAGGTGTAGCACTTAGGGACATGGTTTAGTTATGGACTTGGCAGTGCTAGGTTTATGGTTGGACTCAATGAGCTTAAAGGTGTTTTCCAGCCTAACTGATTCTTTGCTTTTAATGGAGTATTCCTCTCCACAAAGATGCAAATAGAAGTTGTCAGCAAAGCAAGCACTTTAAGCCATATTGTGGGAGCATGGTTGCTGATAACTGTCCAAATCAGATTGTCAGCTATCCTCACAGGGTACCAGGATAGGCTGCTTTGCCCATAGCTGTAAGCAAGCATTATTTTTTCCTGCTTTTAGGGTTTTGTTTCTTATTTCAGTGTGAAGTTCCTTGGGCATGAAGTATTTTTCTTGTCCCATGAAATGTCAAGATTTCAGGAATCCTCTCTGTTGCGTACGCAACAAAACTATAGGCTTTCGTTTTTTTTTGGAACAAACCAAAGCCAGTAAGAATAGCAGGTAGAAACACAGATAGCTTTCCCTTTAATCAAATGAATCCCAAATCTGAGACTGCTCTATGATGCAAGAGACCCAGCTCTTCCTCTATCAGATTAAAAAGGGACTTGAGGTTTGCTCACCTCCTTTGCTATTTAGTAGTCGGTCTGTACTGCTCCTCAGCTGGAGCTCTGTCATGCTCTGTCAGGTAACTCTTCACTGACCACAGAGATCACCAGCAAGATGGACCTTGCATCCTGTGGTTGTATCACTTGCTGGTATGTAGGCCATCTGAACTTCTAGCTCTTATCTTGCCTGATCAAATCAGGTAGCAGTGATGACTGAACCACCTGGGGTTTTTTGATCTTGGGACAACAGACGTCATCTCAGTATCACCTGGTGGAGTTTTTTTCCTTTTATAGTGAGTTATTGCTCCAGAAGAACTTTAATCTTTGTCTCCCAGACTCCTACACATATTACAGGGTTGATATGTCATATAATCCCTGTATACAGCCCACAGCCAGAGAAGTCTACAGGACTAACTGTTCACAAGAGTCCATTTCCTACCAAAGCTCACCCACCTCTTTCCAGCCAAGAGAGAACTGTGGGTGGGCTAAGCCATGAAGCAGGTAACTTGTGAGGAGATGACAACTTCAGAATATACTAGCAATTCAAGATCCTAGAAAGCCTTGCCGGTGATCCACACGATCAGCACAGAGTCTGACTGCACAGTCCTTGTATCAGTGGAAGCAGAGGCAGTCATTCCTCTGTGGGTGTGCAATGAAGTCAAATATAGTTTGGAGTAATCCAAAGATATCAAGTTAATTGCTTAGTGCTATGTCTGCGTGCCATGCAGAGGAAGGAAACAGCAGTTTCATTAAGCTCTTTGTGCAAACAACGCCTCTGCCTTGCTTTGTTCTTAAATGTTACTCAAAATTTGTTGCCTTCTTCATATTTCATTTGTATAAACTGAACTGTCATTTCAAAATGAGGGACTAAGTTCCATTTTATAACCATTAGCATTAACTGGTGTGTTCTGTTTCTATTCCTAACAAGACAAAATATATGTGGCCCTCATGATTTGCCCTTTGGCTTGCAAGTTAACAGTGTGAAGTGCACAAGCATGGTACTTTATGAGTTCTGGACTGTAACAGTCTTCACAAAGCATCAGAAAAAAATAACACAATATTGTGACCTATAATTACTTAAAAAATATTATTTGTGGTAGAAGCACAGAACATTTTGCAATGCGGTGACTTTATAATACCTGTGGATAAATTTCTTTGGGCACGCTTTGAGAAGCATCATTTTTAACAGCCAGACTCTCCCGCTGCCAGAGAAAGTGGACGATTCTGTCACTTGAAGATGTGGTGGAGGAGCCAGAGCAGGGCATTTGGACAGAGTCTGCTTGGTAAAAGAATGATGCAAAAATCACCTGTTTTATCCAAGATCAAATTTTATCCTTTGTCTTTCTCAGTTAAAGGAATGCAGCCCTTGTTTAAATCCCTGCTGCTGCTTGGAGACTCAGTAAACTTTTTTTTAACCTTGAGATATACAGGTACCAGGCACCACCTATCTGCTTCTTGTCAGCGGTGTTCCTCTCCAGCACCAGGTCCTTTGCTATCCTTTCCAGGTGACTATCTCAGGGTGTCTCCACCTCCCAAAGCTCTTCTCCCCACTCTGTGCTGCGTATCTGTGGTCATTCCAAGTCCTCGCTGCCTCCATCAGGCGTCCATCCCACTTCAGCCCTTTGCTTGGTTACTCCTGCCAAGGCATTGAAGGGCTTCATGATCTCCTTAACTTTAGACCAATGCTGATGCCCTGTGTTTGTCATTTACCTCATTCTCCCGTGCAGCAGCAGCCACACGCTATATTTGTTTGGAGACCTGGAGAAAAGCCTAATGCAAAACTATAGTCTGCCTCGGGGATTCCCAATGTCGATTAAATATGGAACCAGGCATCCTTATCTCCTAGGCTTTTTAAAAACCTCGTCTGAGTGCCTAATCTGTCACAATTTCAGCACTTAGCACTGTCAAGAACAGCATTAGAAGAGAAAATTGAAATGGGTTTCTAACCTGAGAATATTTTCACAGTTTCCAATGTAAGCCTTATGGCATTCAGAGTTGTAACTGCATGGAATACGCTGCAATTTTCCCTTTTCCCTGTACTTATGGGATTTCTTACTGCTTAAATCTTCGTAACATTTTTTTTAATGGAAACCACAAATTTTCCATGGTTTTGAGCAGAACTTTATTAATTCATAACAATTAGAATCTTTTGATGGTTCCTAGGATTAGTCAAAATTTTTAAATGTTGCACGTTAATACTATTTGTTTTCAAACTTGTAAATTTTGGTGACAAAAGACCTTTGCTTTTTTTTTTCCTGAGAACACTTCAATTGGCTACAAAGATGGTTACTATTTCAATGCTCAAATGAAGATGAAAAGAAAAAAGAATGTAACATGCCTTCTTTGACTACCTCTACTACTTACTGTAGGAAGTCTTTAGCAAAGAATTCGTGAACATTGATAAGGAAAACAGACTGTATCTACAAGCTTTACCTAGGCAGTTAGCACCATATCTCCGCTGGGGTTTGCCTGCCTGTTTTCAGAACTGGGCTCTTGTTTGGCAGTTTGCCTTCTACATCATTACCTTATGACAGAACCTTGAGAAAAAGGCCTAAACTAAAAATATTTTTTTTTTATTTTTACTGAAACTGATTCCTAGGCTGTGGTTGCATGATCTGTGATGCCATATCCGTACAAACAGAAGCCAGTTGAATGAAGTTAAACTGGATTAAAACTTTGTATGTGGTTGTGGCATTTTGAAATCTGATTTAAGATTGATAGTTCCTTCAACATTAGGCTTAATGCATTCCAGCCAAACTGGTTTAAAACAAAATAGTCTCATAGCCAGATGCAACAGTTTAACCAAATGAGTAAAATCACGCCTTAGCCGTGTTGTTGGTCTGTGATAAGTTTTTGAAGGTAGCAAGTTTGGGTAAAGAGGACCTCAGAAAAACTGAGATGCAACTCATGGGGCACCTGGATCTTTGTTCTGAACCTCTACAGTCCTAGCTCATCCACTCCCCTGCCCTCTCCCAGCTCATCCTGTGCCAGTTCCTACTCAGTTTACAGGTGGGCAGCACAAAAAATTGACCTGATGTACCTGAGGGAGACTGAGCTGTAGGGCAGCTCCAGGCCAGAGGGACTCTGGGCCAGCTTCACTGTGTTGCAGATCAACACAAGGCAGGCTCAGGCACAGTCAGAGTGCACCCTCTGCAGCGAGCAGAGCCGACACGACCAGCCGGGTGGGAAGGTGTGGACACCCATCCCTCTGCACACCTGCACATGTGTCTGCAGCCCCCACTCGCCATTCGCTTGCCTTTGCCGTGGCTGAGGCAGGACCAGACATGCAGACTTTGGCCAGATGTCATTTCAACAAGTGGTTTTCAGGGGCACTGGGGAAAGTAACGGAATGGATGATTTTGCGTGTTGTTTCTATTGTATTTCATCTCCTTTAGCCCAAGGAATGTGAAAATGTTTTGTGATGTCCTTCATCACTCTGGGCAAATGAAATAGAAACAACAATGATGTGTCTGATTGCAGTTTTAAAAGGAAACTGTGGAATGTTTCCAGTCTTATTAGATTTAATCTCTATGTTTGTGTTTTTGTTTTTTTTTTTCCCAAAAGCTAGCAGGCAGCATCCCTTTTTCATATGTGAAAATAGATCACTGTTGAAATACAGAACACTTGGTAGCATTCACCTGCAGTAGCTCCATAACCCTGGTGCTGACAAGCAACACATTAAAACACGATGCTGAAGATCAATATAAGACAATAGATGCTGAATATACAGATCACACACGCAATCTCTGCAGGAGGGGCTCCAGCCTCTACATGCCGTGAACTAACACCCACTTGCCAGCCTCCCTTCCTTCTCTAGGCATAATAAGGGATACAAACAAGGGCATATTAGTTTTATAACATAACAGCCTTGTCAGGTGTAAGGCTTAAACTTTGGCTCCACACCAGTTGCCTGTTATTATTCTGGTTTTGCACCAGGGTCTGTTAGAACAGAAGAAGAAAAACCTTTCAGTCCTAAAGGTTCACAGAAAAGAAGGTCTTGGTTTGATCCCTTTTTCCTTTTAACATTAGTTTTGATGGGCAGGGGGCCAAAAAAGCAAAATAACAGCTTTCACCGTGAGAATGACTAGGGCCAAGCAGCAGAATTTAAGGCCATTTTGTTCTTATTGCTTCTGGCAGTGAAAATCCCTGACTAGCTCAGTTTTTGTCTCATCATCTTGGATGCGTGTTACAGAATAGCCCTGTGCATCCCAAAAATGCAGTATGAAGCAAGGGTGTGGATACGGACAGTATCTACACAAAGGTAGAAGTTCCTAAATACTGCAGTTTACCCTCATTGCCATTCTGCTGTCTCTTTCTTCCCCTTAGCACTTAAGATGCACCAGCCTCAGTCTCTGATCAAGAAAGGGCAGCAAAAACTTGATATACCCATTTTTTATTTAAAAATATTCGTTCTTACCCTTTGCATGCTCCAGCAAATACAACTACTCCATTCAAAAACAGACCAAGTAATTTTAAACAGAATATGCAGGAAAAGGGAGCACATTTTCCTTAGTTTTGCCCTCAGCAAAAAAGGGGTTTGGTTTCCAGTTGGGGGTTGCATGTGGTAAAATACAAACTAATACCAGTAATCACTCACACTTCAGAGGAAGGCATAGCTTGACGTGACCCCCAATTAGAGAGAGGGATCCTGATACCAGATAGCCCAGGAAAGCAGACCATGAGGAAAGGGTGGTGCGACGGAGAAGGGAATAAACAGCATCAATAGAATATTACGGCTAATATTCTTCCTCCCCAAAACTGACCTGAGTCTCCTGAAGTCTGTTGTGTTTGCTTTCAGGGGCTTGATGACAACTGAAAGATGCAACATCATCACCCTGCTCATGCTGGTTTATACAGCACACACAGAGAGATCCCTTCACTCCCAGATCAGCTCACCATGATGCCCAGGCAGGTCTGGAGGACCCTATGCCTCCACCTGTGTCTTCAAAACAGGACACAGCTGGACCATTTGCAAAGGGCCTGAGTTCACCTTGGTGTGCCACAACCACAACCCCTAATGCAAGCAGAAACAAGCTTATTCTGAGTTGTGTTTTTCCTTCTCAGCATATTTTGGGTATACTTATTACAGGATAAGCTCTTTTCCCTGCCACAAGCATTATAATAATTTAATCAGCAGTCATCTACTATATAATTTCCTTCCTTCCACCAACACTATCATCCTTAGGTCCAAAGTCATTAGAAAAGCAATTAACTACAAACTTCATTTAGCTAACTAAAATGGGATGAGATATTTTTATTTGTTTATATTTGATACTGCAACAGTAGTAACAATTTGGCTTGTTTGTTTTTGCAACGACTTAAGGGGAAACAAACAAGTTCTTTGAAATGTGTAATAAATACCTAGAGAAAAATAACCATAATCACACATTAAACGTCAAGTATTAGCTCCCCATATCCTGTATTTCACTTTCTTAAAGTGTTTCCATTTTTAAAGACTGTGTTTAAAATAAATGTGGATAAGAAAATATTGTATTTAATGGCTTTTTTTTTTTTTCTGTGCATGAATGGCCTAGGGACAATTGTTGAGTTTCCAGCTGTAACTGTGAGTGTAAACCTATCCCAGGTTACAGTTTGAATGTGTGCTATTTGCTCCACCTGTTCTGTGTTTGCAAGTTGCGATTAATCCCCTCTATCAAATGACACCGCTTAGGCTCTGGAGTTAGCTGGCAAAAACACTGAAAGGGGAAGAAAAAGAAAGTGATCTCAAGGTAGCCAAATATCCTTTCTCCTGGTTAGATGTGTAGGTCTGTCTGCCCCAAAGGTTCATAGAGGTTTTGAACAACACGTTTAGAGACTAGAAAGAAAACAGAACAGGCGTTTTGATCCTAGTTAGACTTCTTTCATCTATGCGAGAGTGGACAGGGGGAAATTTGGGGGCCTGCTTCTACACTTTCTGCAGAGCTCCAGGTCTCTGGTTTGTCCTGGCCACTCTAGCAGGGATAAGTACATCTGTCCCTTTTTCATGCCAGCAGTAAGCTTGTTCACCCAGCACGCTGAGCCTCCCGGGTTGCTCGCAGCATGCAGTTAGGCACTGAAGGCATTCCCTGTGGGAACAGGTATCTTGGCATCATCACACGTCGCAGGCTGAGAAATCCTCGTAGAAGAGAGGGTCAGAATGCTGAAAAAAATCAATCCCAAAATGGTGAGGCTCAACATTAAAGAAGGCACGTGCTGGAGACAGGAATGTAGTGGCAAGCTCTAAAGGAAAATCATGATGATCGGTGAAGAATTGAGTGGTCTTTTGGGGAGGGAACAGTTTTCTTCCTGACTGTGCTTGTATGACATCCGTCTCTTGTCAGATGATCTGTAATACCACAATATGGCTATATGGGAGCAGCGCCAAGGTTGGCAGAAAGGATCTCACATGCAGAGCATGGATCCTGCTCCGAAGTTGCCCCAGGTTCCCCGAGGTTTTGATTAATGCTCATCCCATAGTGTTTCATCATTTTGTTTACCTCTTCAGCTTGGTGCTGCTAATGTTCTTGCCACAGGACTGTACATCTTGAGCTGAACGCATCTCCAGTTCTCCTAGCATATCAGTTTGAATTATGGTGATCTCAGTCACTTTGGAGAATTTGACTTGGGGCAGAGAGCCTGTTTATTTGAAATGCTGCTGAATCTGTGCTTGGTTCATATTAGGACTGCTCAAGCAGTAAAAAAAAAAATCATGCAAATTGCACTAAATGCCAGTTTACTTGGAAGCATAAATTACGTCTGGATACATGCATTGTCAGATTGATAGGCTCTGCCACAGGAAAGAATAACTTTCATTTTATGGCAAGTTTTGCTTATGAATCTACTTGGAAATCATTTCTTTGTAGCACAATCTCTACCAGCAGCCTTGTGAAGTGAAGCTTTGACATTCCCAATGTTCTTCATCTTTGTGGTCAAGCACAGAGACCACCCAGGACTTGTGAGACTGAGTTTCTGTTTCTAGCTCAGCAGCAGGCAGAGCTAGGCACAACCGAAGCCAACTGCAGCCGGGTCATCTGCAGAAGGAGGCAAATTCTACTTCCCTTCTTCTTTGTCTGATGTGACTTTAAATCTTTGGAGTTTGGAGCAACCTCCAAAGGGACATCCATGCTGCAGCATTGCAGGAGAGTGGCAGGGAGATAGCCAGGTTGTCCTGAAGGAGCAACATCAAGCAGCTCAGCTGAGACAGTGGCAACTCATGCAGCCTGCTCAGCACCGTGTAGGCAGAAGCACAGTGGGCTTCTACATCTAACTAGTTGCCAGCAAGGATCTCATCTAGCTCAGTTTTTTATACATTGTTAAGTCTGCAGACACCTTTCCTATGTTTCTGCAGCCTAATATCACAAAGGGTCAACGTGGTTTTGCAGTGGCTTTGTGGTGTGGGGAGCACGTTACTCCAGAATATTATGGTACGCTTTAATTTGTTTGAGGTCAGGTTAGAGAAATGGCTACACTTTGTCTCACCAACACAACCAAAGTAGGGAGAAATTTAAGGGCTTTGAAGGCTAAAGAAAAAGAGCATATAAGCTGTTTTGGCAGCTGTTGTAATGGCAGGTAAAAACCCGACTGTCCTTGGCAAGTCCCTTTGTCAGCACTCAGAACCATGCCCCAACCAAAACGCCACCACAAAAAGCCCAAACACCCAGACTTCATTTGCAGTCACCTAATTCTGGCACTCTTTATCTCAGAAACACCTAGGAAGAACCAGCAATGTTTCTTCATGAGCACCTTGCTTCCACAACAGCCAGCATTGAAGCAAGAAAGGCAACGGGAAGAGAAGTAAAAATTTCCTGCAGGAAGCCAGCCTGTCGTCTGAAGCGGTGCTCCCCGCTTCCCTCCCTGGAGCTTGTTTCTTCTGACAGCGTGCCATATGGCTTAGCAACTCCACAAATGGTCAGACAAGTGCGCCCTGGAACAAAAAACCATTTCCTTATAGCCGTGTCAGGCTGTCACTCCTCTGCCTCCCCCACTGTTAGGAGCTGCTAGACTCCCTCAGCCATCTGGTGCGGGATTCGAGGCTTCCTGCTGATAACCCTGGCCAGTCCTGGCATTGCTGGGCACTTGGTGCACGAAGATGAGACAGGTTTTGAAGTGTTTGTACAAAGCTGGAAAAGCAGTGGAAAGGCTGGAGGAAAAGGAGTGGGAAGGTGTGATGTGGAAGCGAGACACACTGGTGATGCAAGAGGCCTCGGCATGCATGTCTCTTTTGTAGGGCATGAAGAAAAGGATTTTGCCCTTAGACTTTATCTGTCATGGGACACAGCCATGGGAGAATAAGGTGGTAGATGTCATGGTTCCTCTTTATTCCCTGCTGGGGAATGGAAATACAGACAGATTTCCAGAGAAACACGAGGACTTGAAGCTCTTTGGATGAGGAAGGGTCTGAGAAGCCATCTGCCTCAGTTTCCTCTGCCAGCTCCTCACCGTTGGATGGTACTCACGTGTCACAGTTGGGAAGCTAAACAAATCCTTATGTGGTGTATTTAGGCTAGTGTGCCAGCAACTGGGATCAGAACCAAGCTGCGCCTGCGTAGTTTGCTCAGGCAAGGGAGGAAGTCATTGCTGCTCTTGCGGCTCTCCCCGCTGCAGTCTGCTCTGACCCCAAGTTACGCTGGTTTGCTAACGCAAAGAGCTGTAAGGCAGGTGTTAGACTACTTTGTTTATACACTTTTTTTCATCCTGCTGGTATTCAGAAATGCATCCCACTGAATAAGTAACTAATTTAGAAGATGTAATTCTTCCCACAGACTCTGTGCTAGCAGTGCTAGCAAAAGCACAGAATATCCCTTTCCCGGACAGATAGGTGACAGCCACGGCCATCCTGGATCAGCCTCTGTGATCCCAAACTCCCTACTCACCGCTCTGCACGGCTGTGTATGTGCCCCCCTGTAGTCACTGGGATGAGTTCTTAGCTGGTCTTAGAAAGCCCTGGAGATTCCTAGAAAGCCATACAGGGTGTTTTTAGTATTATTTCAAAGAAAAAAAGTGCCATCACTTCAGTAGGTGTTTTACCTGGGTAAGGGTCCCACAAGCATGCAGCCCCTGCTTGGGTTGGGCTGTGTGTGTTAATGGCTGTCACTAGGCAACAGGAATACCCCAAATAAATATGCCCTTGAGTGAGACACAGACTGTGCGTTCTCCTGAACGTTATTACTTAACAGAAAAATATTGGCATGCAAAGTGACTTGACCTTTCCCCAGTGGGAATGATAGGATGTCAAATAGTTATTGATTAATTATCAATATCTGAATTTTGAAAAGATATAAGCTCCAAGTAGAGGGAGAAATATTTTAAAGCTTATAGAAATTAATGAAATTAGCCAGTTTTAAACAACTGTCTCAAATATTTCCTGTAACATTTGCAGTGTATGTAGTCGATATAGTAGTTAGCACTACCATGGGACTCAAAAAAGAAATATCCCATCTTTCCACAGGCCATCATGCAATTGCTGGAAAATAATCAGCTGGAGGTATTATTTTCTATTTCTCAGTGAAATGTTGATGAAATTATTTACTGTCTTCCCACAGTTCCAGTTATTTTCCTATGTGTTCGTACAGGCTCTCTCCATGTGTAAGGCATTTTATTTCTGTATCTCCACATGGAGAGAAGAGCTTATTGGCACAAGCTAGCATAGCCCCATCGACTTTCGTTATCTGCAGCTACTTAGGTTGCAGTAGTTGAGGATGGGTCCCACGCTACATGGATCTTTGTTAAGTACCTTCTAAAGCACCACCTAACTGCATGTCCTTGGAAGTCAGCTAAAGAGTACCCATTAATTTGAATGCTATTTCAGTAAGGCTCTAACAAGCCTACTACCTTGGTCCCATTTGGGGCAACATCGCATGGACTTCAACATGGATTCACTTCCTGAGTAAGGAACACATAATATCTGCTCCATTAAAGCTGCAGTTAGAGCAGTTCTGAACACAGAAACATTAACAGCACAGAGCTACTAGGGCTGCATGATGTGACAGAGCGATAAGGTGCAGTTCAGTTTAGAACTTGAGCAACCCAAGTCTTTCCCTGCACCAGCCCTTTTCATACAAGAAGAAACAAAAGGATGCTTTTAAAGGTATCCTTGGAAAATCTCGAGAGGGAGTCAATAGATAAAATGTGAGCTTTGCCTTTCTTCACTGCTGTTCTGTCTATTTTCACATTCCTTTTATAATTCAGTTAGCTGTTGCTAGACAAATAACAATGACAATAGTATGCTGTCCTTCACTACCTTCAACCTCATCTTGTGCCTGGTGGTTAAGGCCAGAGGATCCAAAAACAGGCATGGAACTGATCAAAGTGCAAACTTCACATCTGAACAGATTCAGGTCTATGCAGCAGAGCCAGTTACGGCCCACATATCCGCTAAAGATGTGCGGAATTAATAGATCAGCCACTAGTTACACACTGAAAGGCCAAAATATCTTTCTGCATAACATCCCAACTTGGAAGAATAAAGAACCTGTATCTTCCAAAAGGGCATCTGCTTCTTAGAGCTTGGTGTAAAACAGAGCACAAATGGGTTTTGAACCAGATAAAAAGTAGGAAAAATCGTTTCAGTAGAGAGAAAATTGAGATATTCTTTCTGTGACGTGAAAATCAATTTTATTACTTTGTACAGTTAATGTATAGGCAGTAATTATCACAGCAAGTAAGAGTAAATTTAGAGACACTTTTCTTCCATCTCAATAGTAATTTGCCAGGTTGACCAGCAAATTACAAAAATTCAGCTATACACTCGGCACCTTTAGAAGTCACCTGCTTAGCCAAAGATATTTGCACTACAAAACAGAGGGTTGTGACTGTCCTAGCACTGTACCTGTAATGCTGTAAGAAGCGCTTGCATATTATTATCAGCAAAAGAATCATCCAAGATTACAGAAAAGCTTTCAGATCTTGCAGAATTGCATGGTTGGAGACAAACTTATAAAAAAACCTCCTTGATTTACAGGGATGAAAGAGAACCCTGGTGATTTCAACTCATTCTTGCGTTGTGAGAACTTTCCTGCACTGAATTCTGTTGATAATTTTTTATTGACTTTAGAAGGGACGGGGTCTCATTTGTTGATATTTTGTATTTCTTAAAATTAAAACCTCTGGCTGGCAGTTCTGGGATGAAAACTTGCTGGAATCCAGGGTAAGTGGTAAAAGGAGACCACTCATTTGTCCCAGTGAGTCTCAGTCCCAGCTTCTATTCCTAAGCATTCTCCAGTACCATGACCCAGAAATCCTTATTCATGCCCAGTTTGGATTAGCTACTATTTTTTCCTCCAAAAGCTAAAAATATGTCTAGATATAGGTGCATTTGCTTTCTCTATTTTTTTTAACTAGGTTTTATTTTTTTTGAGAGCAGGAAGAAGATCAAGAAGTATCTGAACTTCAAAGAAAAATCTCACATTTCCTTTGAAGAACTTCCATTTCCTAACAATCCATGGACATGATGCTTTTACAGATGTGGTTTTGGGTCAATAAGTTCTCACTCTCCATCTCACTTTTAATCTTCCTGTGCATATAAAAGCTCATGGCTAGACAGGCAGCTCAGTACCTATAAAGGGCTATTTGTTATTTATGGTGATTATTAAGTGTCCGTGTTTTCAGATGTATTACGTATGCAGTGATGTAAGACTTCTATTTTAAAGATAATATTTATTTATCATACCAGAAGTGGCCAATGTCTGGAAAGGTTATATCGGTAAAGTAAACATGAAGCAAACAAAGTATAACCTAAATGGTCTGTTTGCATTCAGTATTGAATTTTTAATCTCATTTCCCCATTGTCCTGGTTTCAGCTGAGGGAGAGTTAATTTTCTTCAAGAAAGTCAGTATGGGGCTGTGTTTTGGATTTGTGCTGGAAGCAGCGCTGATAGTGGAGATGTTTTTGCTGTTGTTGGGCGATGTTTACATAGAGCCAAGGACTTTTCGGCTTCTCGCACCGCCCCGCCGGCGGGATGGCTGGGAGTGTGCGGGGAGTTGGGAGGGGACAGACAGAACACCTGACCCAAACCGACCAAAGGGACATTCCATACCATATGACGTCATGCTCGGTTTATAAGGGGCTTGGGAGGAAGAAGAAGGGGGGGNCTTTTGCTTCACTGATTAAACTCTTGTATCTGAACCCACGAGTTCTCTCACTTTTGCTCTTCCGATTCTCTCCCCCTTTTCCGATGAGGGGGACTGATCGCGTGTTTATGTGGTGCCCAGCCAACGGCTGGAGTAAAACCACGACACCCATTTTGTTACAAACAGAAAGGGGAAAAACCAATACAGAATCCATAGGAAAAAAATCCAGAGCGCTGTATACTGCATATGAGAAAGAAGGTCCTCCTCGTATCCTTCTGCTTTGCTCTTGACAACAGTTTGTTCCCTGTCAAGAGCAGCAGGACTTGCTTTGAGTTTGTTTCTTTTTTTCCCCCTGTTTGTAGCCTAGCAAGTTCATTAGGAGTGAAAGAAGAGGTGGAAAAGAGGACAGGAAGGAAAGAAGGCCTTTATGGTGTGTAGGTTGCACATTATATAATAAATATTTAACACCCTGGTACCCCATAAAATCTGCGTTCCCAGGAAGCTCTGCTCTCTTGGGATGCAGCCAACAGATAAGGGAACGTACTCCACTTTCAAGTCCCTTCTTATTACAGCCCTGAAGGTCAGGGAAAATGAGAACTGGAAAAGCCAAGCAAAGGGTAGAGAGAAAGGTAGCGAGAGGTTAGCTGATCTAGAAAGGCATGGGAAGTCAAACTCGATTTCAGAGTCCTCTGTGACTTCATACAAGTTGTCTGAGAAAGAGTCCTATTTTCTCAGAAGACATGGAGAGAAACCTACAAGCCATGCTGACTGTACCAGGCAGGTAGAAGATTAAAATGCTCGTGTAATTAAGATCAGGAGAAAACACTGTGCATCTACTCTAGCCTCCTTCATAACATCAGCTAGAGAAATTTATCCAATGATTTCCACATGAGGCACAACAGCTTTTGTGTAATCCACAATAAGACTTCAAGAAGACCACCTTATCTGGTTAAAACCCCCATTTGACTGAGAATCTGTCAACTTTCTTGTGGAATTCCTCTCTTCCAAGAATATCCTAATTTCAATAAATGTCCATCTGCTCCTTCCTTTTTTTTGATAAATGTGTACATTTAGCTATGTGATTACTAAGTCTCATTATTCTTTGAATCCACTCCAGGTTTCTAAAGTCCTTTCAGATGATTCTAGAGGGAGCCTAGTCTCTGTGCACAGCTACAGAAAACATCTCCATCTTCCACTTTGCCACTGGTTTTATCCCTAAATCTTCTTGTGTTTAGGGCAGCTGCTGTCACAGTAGTCTTAAAAAAATTAAAAGCCTTAAACTGCATTACTGAGGTTAAAAATCAATGGAAAGTCATCATTTTTATCTGATTTCTGTAATGGCACACAGAAGGTAAGATTGGCAGCTTGGAACAGGAAGCTCAGGAAAGTGAAGGTAGGGTGAAATTCTGAAATGAAGATTTGCCAAAATCTCTACACAAAGCAAACTTACCTGATTTCATGCACCTCAGCTGAGACAATCCTCTTAGCCTCATTTTTCCAATGAGAGTCCAACAGCCAGACCCACAAACATTTTTATAAACAGTGAAAGCAGCACAAAGTAAAGAAGAACGAGACAAATCAGAACTGACTGCTATTGATTTTGTGATAAGGCTCCATGGAGACCAGCTGTTAATTACCTTTCCAGAGGAGAGACTTGTTTAGCTTGGAGCCAGGGTTGGATTCTTTTTCGCCTTTCCTCTCAGGTACAATAGACTGCACTGCGAGGATTAGCATAGGATTTAAACTGTAAATGTGCATCGGGACAGAGTTATGATTATTCATCCGTTTTATTATGGAACTGCTAAAGACCAGGCAAGAATGAGGCAGTACACAAAACAGACGCTCCCAGTCCCAGCTGCTTTGCTGGTGAGTAACCTTTCCAGCAGAGTTTAGCATCACTCTCTCTCCTTGCTAGTCAAAGTTATGCCAAAGCAGCACACACCGGTCCATCTTGTTTTCCTTTCCGCTGCTGCATTTACATACATTAATGACCTAACCCTGCCAGGTACAGAGCTCTCTTGATGCCCATTGTGTTCACTGGGAGGCCAGAGGGGGTACACAGTGCTGTGTCACTACGCTCAGCTCCGTTCCGAATAAACCCACCGAGCCCCAGCTGTATGACACCTCCGAGCCACGCATGGTGGAAAACTGGCAAGTAGGGGCAAATGAGGCTTGAAAACCATCTGTTCGCTCACCGGAGCCCGGCATGGGCTGATTCAGTCCATGACATGGCTGCTGCGGCGTATGCCGGCCTGCCCGGGAGATGCGAGCTGTTACTTGTGGCAATAGTGGATGCAAAGCTTCCTGACAAACGTGGGTTTTAAAACCCCGAGTCCCTCTAACAACCCAGAGAGGCAGCGCGCTGAGCTCTCCAAAGCCACAGCCCGACTGCGTACATGCAACCTGGGCAATTACGGTTGCAAAACAAACCGTGCAAGCGAAGCTGCGCTGTTCCTCGCTTCTCAGAATTACTGGGGAGAGCGCACAGAAAGCAGGGGCACACACAACAGGAGGATGACATCGGTAAACTTTGCAAACACACATGCTTTTCCCTGAAAGCCTCTCTTGTTGCTAAGGCGGATGCAGTTTTGCTGGAAGCCCTGGTGCAGAGATCATCCTTTTTTTTTTTTTTTAGCCACTTTGAGCATGAAGACCAAAGAGTGGGGACTTTGGTGGCTGCAGAGCACAAAGAAGATGAGCACTTAAATGACTTGTTTTATACAAAATCTCCTTATACAAATTTTAAAACAGGCAGTGCTGGAAATGACAGCCCATAGCTGCTTTCTGATTACCAACACTGGCACCATCATTATCTGTGCTGTTGGGAAAAAGCTATAGATGCAGCCCTATGAAACCAAACAGCGGTAGACCATACAGAAAAATGCGTGACTGCTGTAAGTTACAAATTGTAAGCACAAATGGAAATACAGTTTTGACCCAAAGACAGGAGATGTGCAGTAAAACTTGAGAGTCTTCAAACACTGCAACTGCTCAAAGCAGACAGACTCTCCGGTTAGTCGCTCTCCTCCTGCCTGGCACGCATGTATTTTCTTTGTGCTTGTATAGCAGCACATCTCATGCAGATTAAGTGAACAGTGTCAACTAGAAACAATCAGCATGATGATCTGGGTTCACACTTCAGCTCGCACATAAACAGTGTCTCTGCCTTTAACAAGCTGCCGCTCACAGGGAAGCCAGTGCAATCACAAACTAGCGATCTCTGCTTGGTTTTGATTCCAGATCTATCATGCCTTGAGAAATATTACATCTAAAAATACTCTGTGTTAAGATCCCCTATGTGCTTCTAGCACGGTGTTCCAGAAATGATCTGTAATATTTCACACGTTAAAGAACAGCAGTGGCCTTGGTGAAGAACAGTTTGCTCATTTGTATTTATACACACTCCCAGCCTAGCGAAGCAGCCAAGGTGACTTTGGGGGAAGACGCTGCTTGAGTACAGCTGGTGCAATCTGGGCCCAGAACTTTCCGTGCATGTCAAAAGTCGTTTGCATATTCATTATCTTTTGATGAGCGCTGCATGGTCAAGGGAAATGTACTTTCCCCTTCGGTGTGTATCTCAATTTGCTCAGCCTTCTGTAAATCTCCTGCGCTTTGTATCAGTGAGCGTATAATTTAGTCTATTTACTGTATGGATTAGGTCCTTCCCCCCAGATTACTGTGTTTTTAACTATAAACAAAATATCTGGGGAGGCAGAGAGCCTGGTGGGGAGTTTGCTGGGGGCAAATATATAATTGCTAACTGCTGAATTAGGACCAGTCCCTAGGATTTTTCTAGGACATAAAAGGAGTTGCTTGCTCACCTGTGTGGAGTAGCAGAGATGCCAACTAGGGCTTAGAAATAAATCCAAGAAATTCTGGCATCAGAACCTGTCCTCAACTGCAGTTATAAACCCCTCAGCCCTTCTGTCCTCACAAGGAAGGCGTGTGTTGTAGGAAAGTGAGAGTTGAAGCAATTCATGATAACGCTCCTAAAAATCAGACAGAAGTTTCAGAAGAAAGAGATGGGACTTACCAGATGAGGAAACCACTGCAAACGAACTTGGAGCTGGAGAGGTCATGTTACTGCAAGCTGGATGTGCCTGGTCCCACTGCTTTCCGGTAGTAACTCAAGGAGCAGCCTGGCTTGTCTCTCCATAGGAACCACCCTGTGGCTCTCTCTCAGGGCTACTGTTACAGGACAGCAATGCCACTTAGTGGCTTCATGAAAGCTGTTTTCTCACTGAAAAAAAAAAAAGCCCGTGTTAGAGAGCAAGGTACTCAACTGAGCAGCAGCTAATCGCTGAATCCTGAATGTGTGGTTACTTGTTTAAAAAATAAACCAAAAATCCCAGCATGCTGCAGAACAAGAAGAATCTGACACCACTTGAATTTTCCTTCTTCATCTTTTCAGGTCCCATGCAGGAGAGAACCTCCCGTGGGACGAGCCGAGTCCTGGCCCTGTGTGAGGGCCCAGAGCAGACAGCACGAAGCCCACATGCCCTGTGGGGCTGATGGGTGAGGCAAGGCTTTGGACACAAAAGCTCACCTTGCCTCAAGAAGGAGCTCCAGCATAAGGGTGGGCTTAGAGCAATTAACCACAATTAAGCAGGAAAAGCATTCTCAGGAGACAAACGGAGGCTGTCTGGCTCGGCAGACAGCAAGAGCGTGTTCATTCCCGGATTTGTCAAGGTGCTGTGCCATCTAGAGGAATTCGATACGTATTTTCTGTGCCTCTCCACAGAGCTTCTGGCGAAGCCGTGCAGGCCCGCGGCTGAAGCACCCAAGCAGCAATCCCTGCTCCTGGGCCAAAGACACTTCTGGCAGCCCCTGGGTCTGCTGGCCCTGCTCCAAGATATTAACAAGGTACAGCACCACGTGTATTTGCACAACTTATCCTAAATGCCTTTAAGATGTGCTGCCTTAGGAGTTTGAATGGGCTGATCAGTTTTCTTCACTGCTTCAGTTCACATCCACGTCTCATTTACAGAAGAAATAAGGGCACATCGCTACCAAAAAACCAGGCTTCTGCTGGCAGAGATACCTGTTACTAGGTGAAACAAGGGCTTAATCTCATTTTTGCTTTGTCACCTATAGCATCACAAAGGGAACCACTGTAATTTCCAGCTACCAGTGACTACAGGTAGAGAGGGAGCTTCATGGGTTTTGATGTGAGGTAATTACAGAGCACACTAATGCTAATTGACATGAAATGAAAGTCGGCTGTCCTCAGCTCTGTCCTGTACAGTCTGCCTGGCCTGGCCTTTGTCTGTCTCCTCTGACAGCCACCCAAAGCCGGTGGCCTGCCTGTGGCTTCCCTTTGCATTGCCAGAGTAACCCTGTGCTCTCAGTCCCCCACAACTCCTTTAAGCATCCTAACGCCTATGTGATTCTGACCAGCAGAGAGATGAACCATAAGAGAATAGAAAACATGAAGTCCATCCCATTTTCCACAGGAAAAATCGTCAGATGACACTTCTACAGCCTTCTTCCCTTTTGACTAGTCTCCAGCTTTGATGCCCTCTGCTCCTGATTTTCTTCCCAATAACCTGTGGGGCACTGCTTTGTGGCTCCCAGAAAAAGACATGGTCTCTTATGTCAGGAGGTGACTGTTACCAAGTGACTACCAGAGTGCAAGGGTTTTTTTTATCAGAGCAATCACCTTGCACCATCTGGAGTCTAGGTGCCAAAAGAAAAAATAAAAAAAAAATTAAAGAGTGCAAATGAAGTGTTATTGCTTCAAGTAATCCATTAGCATGATTTCATTCTGGACTTTTAAATTAGCATGTGTTTGGGAGGCCATTTGGTAAGCGTTCCCCTGTTTTCTGGAAAGTCAAAGGATACCAGCTGCAGACTTTAGCTGATGATGAGCTAAGGACAGTTGGTGCAGATAAAATGAGAAAGAATTTAAAGCTTCATCTGTCATTTGAAATGGTCTTTACTGGAAGTTTAAGCAGGCTTTACTGGAAGTTTTAAACCTTCTCAAGATTTGCTCTGTTCTTAGAGGCTGAAAATGGAAGCACCAAGGTATTAGAGAAAAATTGTCCACATACTTGGCTTTTCAGCTGGTTTAGGTGGTGACCTTGAGACATGGTGTCCCCAAAAGTTAAATATCAGGGGGAATATGATTAAGTAGGTTTGGGTTTCACAAGAAAAACTAACAATAGCAGCTTGAAGGAATTACTTGTCTGGTCTCCTGTGATGCAATAGTTCAGAAACTGCAACTCCGTTGTAGCTATGGGAGGAGCTCAAATAAGTAGAGTCCATCCTTTCCTGACATGAATCCCTGAAACTTGAATGGAATTGTGCTGTTTTGCACCAGCTAAGGATCACCCATAGCATTTTTATTTAATAAATGGCAAGCATTCCTGTGACAGAAAATACAACCTGAATTTTTCAATTCAGGTGAATTTTATCAATATTCATCACCCCTTATAAAAAAAAATAATAATAAATTCTGGAGTGAAAGATGTTGGCAAAACTCTCCAGAGGTTACATCTTGTCTGATATTTATGGAAGAAAGAGACAGCTTTACCTTTGCTGCATTGTTGGTCATCTAGAGTTTTTAGTTTACATGTCATTGCATCAATGACAGACGACTGCACAGACTGATCTTTTCTGATGCTTCCCTATTTGGTTAGCAAGTTCACAGCAAATCTAGAGAACTCTCCTGTGCCACACTTCCAAAGAGGAAGATGATCTTTCAGAGTAAGAATGGATTTGCTTTCCTCCGGTTTTCTAGCAGGTGAGGTCAGGCTCTCACAGGCTTGCACCCGAGGTGGCAGACAGCTCCACCGTGCCCAGGTATGCGAGACACTGGGCTGAGACCTGTTTCTGACTGCTGTTAACTTGCCGAGTAACCCTTAGAGAAGTCACTTACCTTTTGTCTTTTCATTGGTGTCCTGAGTGGTCAGGGCAGACAGCAAGCAGGGTGGAAATGAGCCTTCACTGCATTTTCTTTCCTTCTGGGACTTCCACAACATACTCAGAATTAATTACTTTTTTTTTTTTT
>VWZZ01006771.1:831513-911731 GCA_013399095.1 Psophia crepitans
ACAGCACAAACCCTTGTCTTCTCAACCTGCCCAGTTCCTCATCTCAACCTCCATGGGAGAACAGAAATAATTATGTCAGGAAATAAATTACAACCTTGGAAACTCCACTTAAGCACTGAAGCTCTTCACATTTTATTTTAATCCCATAGTATCTGAGACCTGCAGAGCAAAGCAGAATATGTTTTAAGGTATAAAGAATTAGATTAGGCAAGTACTCCAACCACTACCATTTCAGAACCAAAGGGCAGACAGTCTATACACACTCTGCTGAATTCAATCCTGAAAAACATGATACAGCTCCTCTGACTGTAGCTACTGCTGCCTTCCCCAAGGCAGTTGTGCTTGTTCACTAGAATAGACTAGTAAAGCAGGTTCTGTCAGTGCCTGGTAAGAAACAGCACCACTGACTTAAGGTCAAATTAATAGAAAAGGAGAATATATGTAGACATTTTGATATATGATATATTTAGCAAAATTAGTCTATTTTCTATGAAAGAGGAATACATAGAATAGAGGGACTGTGTATAGGGAAACAAGAATTTCAAATGCATATAAATAACTGGCTAAGTAACTGATTCCCTCCTAGGGAAGGGAGCAGAAAGGACAAAAAGTCAAGCCTCAAGCCCTGGAATATAAACTTTGTACCCAAAGACATGGAAATTAATAGACTGATAATCAGATCACATGTCAGATCAAACCTGTGCTACTTTAGTCGGCCAGTTGCTGGATGTCTACAGGCACGTAAGCAGAACCATAGGTGACCACAAGGAGCAAGGCTTGCAGAGGGAAGAGGGCTTGTACCTCAGGTCTGAAGTTTGCTTGCAGAAGCCCAGCTCCAGCACATCCGATACAGCCTTTCTGAGAGGTCATATTGCTTTTGCTTCTTCCTGTATTGGCATCCCATACATTTTCTTATCTCACAGGAATGTAGGAAAGTAAGTTAGTCACCTAGGCTAGGAAACGCAGCACAGCACTTGTTCAGTTGCTAAGGTGGTAACGCCTGGGCCAGGATGCCTGCATGGTGTGTCCCTTAGGCTGGTAAGCTAGACAGACACTGCAGTGGGGGAGGTGGGAGGAAGAGGGAGGATTTATAGATGTAGATAGGAGGCAGGTGGTGATACCATTTCAGACAGCTGGTTATCAGCAGGGAGCAGTATAACTGTTTTCTGTTTTTCTCTCCTCACTGCCCTGTACTGAAGCCTGGAGCTGAGCTCAGGAGCCCATTCTTGCCATGATGCAGTGGAGCAGGGACTGGTCAAGCTCACCTCCAGCTCTGCGTACCGCAGCGCACTGTCCCCAGCGGCAGCTCTTGCTTGCCTGAGCCACAGGAGACTCCAAGGAAATCACTCCTCTTTTCAGCTGGTGATTTTCCAGAAAGGAAGTTTCATAAAAAGCAATTACCCGTGGAATTTCTTCCTTTACCTGAGGGCTTGGCAGACAAATTAATAACTGAGGCAAGATTAGGCTGAAGATGCTGAGCTAAATGGCCCACTGCTTCATTTGTAGACTGCGTTGTGTGATTCTCTACCGACCATAGTACTCATTGCTTACCTGAACGTTTTGAGGGCAGTTTGGGCAAATGTATACTTCTACAAGGTGTTAAAGGGCCTGGTTTAATAGCTATTTGTAAGAATTCTCCTGGTTTTCCTCCAGTAAAATGTAGTAATTCTTGTCCAGACTTTGATCAGTGTTGGTTAGGGCTTGCTTGCAAAGCTGTACTCCAAATAGAGCAGCATCTCTGCATCCTGCAGGTCTATCTGATGATTCATACTATGCATTTGCTGTGTGACTCAAAGAATGAACTCTTTTACATTCTTTAACCTTTTTACATTCACGAGTCAAGCCCAGAAATCCTTCCCACCTTGTCTTCCCACTGCAACAACTTCCACATGCTATCTCCTATGATGACCACTGTCACGTGTGCTGTCTTTGCCTATTCTTTTTTAGATGATTATTATTATTATTACTCTCTTTATATTATTATTGTTCTTATGTTGGCACCTAGAAGCCCAGATGGAGATAGGGGCTCCAAAATACTGAGTGTCATACAAACATGCAAGACACCATTGACCCTGAGGGCTTTCAGGCTGAACAGGCAGTGGAGCTAAAAGGTGGACAAATAGCAGTGAAGAAGGCATTATTCAATGCAGTGAAAAGGATTACCAGTAAAGCCAAGAATAGTGACCAAGCTTCCCAAATTCCTGGCCGTAGTCCTATCCTCTTGGTGAAACGTCCTTTGGCTCATATGAAAGAGCCCTCTTGACCTGCGATAGAACCCGAGGGAACGGGATGAAGCTGTGACAGGGGAGGGTTAGCTTGGAGATCAGGAACAGGTTCTTCACTGAGAGGGGGGTGGGGCACTGGAACAGGCGCGCCAGGGAAGTGGTCACTGCACCGAGCTTGGCGGAGTTCAAGAAGTGTCTGGACAACGCTCTCAGTCATCTACTCTGACTCAGCTGGTCCTGTGTGGAGCCAGGAGTTGGACTTGATGATCCTTATAGGTCCCTTCCAACTCGGGATATTCTATGGTTCTATGATTCCTGCTTTGTGACTTCCCTCATGGAAGAAAATCATAGGAAGGAATTGTCACAGCAACAACGTGAAGCTTACAGAGCAAGACTGTCCCTCGAGAGAAATTTGGGCAATTGCATAATGTAGATTGCATGTTCTAGCCTGGAACATCTGTTTTCATGTTCTATTCTCTCCAGAGAACCTTAACATTTTTATGTTTCTATTTTAGCTGTTTTCAGGCACTGGATTGTGGCCCTCTAGTACAGGCATATCCATGTTTCCTTTTATTCAGGTCTCCTGTCCAAATCAAGTAACATGGAGGAATATAACTCATACACATGCACCTGCAAGCATCGCTCGGTTGCTGCTCCAAACCCCTTCCCCTGTATAGTCTGTGGCTGAACACTGGCGTGTAGGGGAGTGACAAAAGACAAACGGACCAGAACTTACTCCCACTGACAGGAGCAGACTTAGCTTCCCTAACACAAATTCTCGTTTGAAGCAATCCAGCTTTCATCATAAAGAGTATGTAGCTTCTAACACAGTCACCTTGTGACTGTTCTCTTACACGTTCCCTTTGTATTCATGTAATCAGTCTGTCTGGCAGATGAAAAATTATTATGACATGTGGGTCCTTCGCAGACAGCTGGGAACAGTGAGGCTCCCCTACCATGCGCATCTCTGCACACAGAGGACAGGACTTTCTGAAGAGGTGGATTAAAATCTTACAATAGCAACACAGACAGTGTAACAGGAAAACATCCCTCCAGTTCGAGGTGATCAGAGAAAAATAAGTGGACAGCATGAACTCAAAGCAGTTCAGATAAAATAATTGGTTTAAGAAATTGCTCGTGTGCCCAGAAATATCTATGTCCACACACAAATCCGCAACTTTCCCAAGGCCTTGGTGCAGTTGCAGAGACAAGGGCAGAACTTTTGCTTTCCATAAATTGTAGAGTGCTTCACCTGAGACACATCCATATGCCGTGGAATGCCCTCCCATCAGAAACGAGAACATGGAAGTAGTGACAGGTGAAGGTCTGCAAACAGAGGCTTATTTCTTTAGTGTATTGTAGCTGTGTAAGGTTTGATCTTAGGTTTCCTCAGTTCCAGTACTTTCCTTTTAACCCTTGTCTCATTCTTCCACTTTCAGGAAGAATAACAGCAGCAGAGATAGAAAAAATAAAATCTTCACTCCTGTTTGAATATATCCTTCTATACATTTCTACTTCTGTGCTTAAAAAGCTCATTATGACATGTATGTAAGCTGTGAAATTAGAAGTAACAAGTGTGAAATATATCTGTCAGTTCCTTCTGGGGAATCAGATTGAATGCCCCACTCCTCTGAACTTGCAAGAAGTTTTGTTCATATATCTTCTGTGCAACATTCCCTTTCTGCAGAGGACCTGGTCATTACTACTGGCAGTCAGTACCTTCAGGCATCTACATTTTACTAAGTCTGGCTACTATTCGACACACCTGAATCTTTTTAAGAGTTGGAAATCTGTTTGTGTTCACACTGATGGTTAAACCTGTAGAAAGAACCAGTGAATATAACCAAACGTAGTATTAGTGAGAGTGTAGCACACACCCCTGTTTTTGGCAGCAGTTGCAATTATCTTATGAGATTACCCACAGCAGCTCAGCAGTTTCAACATGAATGGCACATTTGTACCTGGGGGACAATATATAAATATATTCTGAACCATATCTGTCTGTGGAGAGAGACATTTTCATAGAATCACAGAATCTTTAAGGTTGGAAGAGACCTCTAACATCACAGAGTCCAACCGTCAACCCAACACCACCATGTCTACTAGACCATGTCCCAAAGTGCCACAATCTACACACTTTTTGAACACCTCCAGGAACGGTGACTCTACCACCTCCCTGGGCAGCCTGTTCCAATGCCTGACCACTCTTTCAGTGAAGAAATTTTTCCTAATATCCAACCTAAACCTCCCCTGGAGCAATTTGAGGCTATTTCCTCTTGTCCTATCACTTGTGACAAACTTAGTAATAAACCTCAGAAACAAACTCAGTCCTGACAAAAGCTGCCAGCACCTGCACATCAGAGGTCAGGCTGAATTTGGTCAGGAAAAAGAAACAAAATAGAAAGACAGAATTGCCATTTTTTAAAATTTGAAAACTCTCAGAAAGATCATCAGATACATAAAAATAACAGTGTGTGTGGAATTCCTGACAATTCATGCCTGGGATGTAAAGAGCAAAGTCAGTCCCTGAATTTAAATTCCCCAACACACAGGACTGACTGTACTGTAGGTTTTCAGCAGCTGCTTATTTTCCCCAACTACCTTTCAAACACCATCTTGTTTAAAGACACAGGAATCATATATAGTCATTATAGTTAAAGATCTAAAGGGTGAAATCCAAGGAAGGCTTTGGAAGCTACCACTGCTTCAAAAGGAGATGTGATTTCACCCTACTCTGGAGAGTGGGGAGGAGAAATCCTGGCTTCCTTAGCAACACCAAGGAATTGGTGCTTGCTCTTCATCAAACCTGTAGGTGAGCTTGTGGTGGACCTGCACTCTTTAGAAAGTGTCTTCCAAGGCTGACCATGTGTTGCGCTGCTTCACAGCCTGCCCTCAAAGCTAATCAGTGTGTGTCTTAAAGTGAAAGAGCTGAACAGCACTGCTCCTACTCGTAGCACTTTCCTCCTAGTACTGCAGGTGTCACTGTAAAATAGAAAATCCGCATGTAACAGATTCTGCGCTGGTGGCTTTGCAGTAAGATGTACACAAGTAGGATTTACGTGAAAATGTTTGTCCTCTGATGATAGATTAGAAGCTGTCTTCTATTCTAGTACTGCTGCTTGAACTGTATTTGGCGGCCATGGTTCTCATAGGAAGAACAAAATGTTGATGTTATAAAGGCAGATTTTCCCCTCTCTGATGTTGCCATGTTGAGAGAAACACATAGCATTCCTGGTCGGCAAACCAAAGCGCTGCTTTGTCCAAGTGTAGCAGAGCAGTGACAATTCAGTGGTGCAAAAAAGCAATTTGTTTCTGTCTCCATGGAGATATGATTGTCCGTGGGGTTGTATCTTTCAGGGATGCCTCAGTAATTCTGTGCAGAAAGAGGTTCAAATGCTTTAATTAGGGTGGGCATACCTGGTCCACCAAGCTATTAGGATAACACAATACTGCAAATCCACAGCAGGCACCTGACTAGTAAATGTGAGAGGTATCTTACCTTCGCTGTAGCACAGTTCCTTAAGACAGGGAGATTGTCTCCTGTTCTCAAAGGTTCATTGTGTGGATATGTGTATTAAAGAATGTGAATCACTTACGTATTTTAGTTGTGAAGGTCAGATAAGATGCCAAGTGAGAATCACTCAGGAACACCAGTTGTTGCTTGTTGTCTCACTGTTCTCACTGTCTGATGAGAAGCCACTGTGTGAAGGCCAAAAAAATCCAGCCTGCTGCATTCCCTCTCTGCGAGCATAATTGTCTGATGTATGCACAATATGTGTCCCATAGTATCACTGCTGTCCGGAGCCCCAGGTCTGCCACGCAGGGCTGGATATGAGCCACAGTCCACAGAACCTGACTCTTACAGCTGTGGGTTGAGAGCAGCCACAGATCTGAACCCAAGCATTTTCTTTCTCAAGTTGTATAACCACCTCTCTTACATTTGCCTTCTCTTTTCTGGATGGCTCTTACTTTTCATTTCTGCTCACAAAGCAATGCACAAGCATGTGTGCTAGTGAAAATCAATGGCAGGCTGGTTCCTAGCTCAGCAGTTTTGTAAAATGTTCTTGGCTTGGGGACATGCACATTCTGGAGGCTAAAAACCCTCAAAAAATCCACTTCAGGATCTTGTAGTCTGCCCTCCAAAGCCTAGCTTCTTTCAGTCAACAGGGTTGTTTATAAAGGGAAAAAAAAGCAAAATCCTGTTTGTGGGGTTTTTTTTGATTGTTTTGTGGGTTTTTTTCCTTTCTTCTCTTTTGCATTAATTGCAAGTATTTGTGCCTTTGAAACATCCCTAGGGATGTATTTTAGTAATATCAATTTTGGTACATAAATGACTTGAAGGAGTCATAGAATCATGGAATCACAGAATCTTTAAGGTTGGAAAAGGCCTCTGAGATCATCAAGTCCAATCATCAACACAACACCACCATGTCTACTAAACTATGTGCCGAAGTGCCATGTCTACACACTTTTTGAACACCTTCAAGGATGGTGACTCCACCACCTCCATGCAGAGCCTGTTCCAATATCTGACCACTCTTTCGGTGAAGAAATTTTTCCTAAGATCCAATCTAAACCTCCCCTGGCACAACTTGCGACCATTCCCTCCTGTCCTATCGCTTGTTACTTGGGAGAAGAGACCAACACCCACCTCACTACAACCTCCTTTCAGGGAGTTGTAGAGAGTGACAAAGTCTCCCCTCAGGCTCCTCTTCTCCAGACTAAACAATCCCAGTTGCCTCAGCCGCTCCTCATAAGACTTGTGCTCCAGACCCTTCACTAGCTTTGTTGCTCTCAAAGCCACATAACTTTAAATTCTAGCTCCAGCACCCCTAACTGCTGCTGGCAGCAGGTGCTGCAGAGCGATAGGTTGAGGAGCACTTATGTTTCAGCCATTAAATTACCTTTGTTCCATTTGCTCTATTTCTTCTAACATGAACATGTTCTTTGCAATCTTATGGGCAACAAAAACTATAGGAAGTCTTAAAGCAGTGGGTCTATCTTTTGTCCTTGGGTGTGCTTGTGCCACTCAGTAATGTCTATGTGGATCCTGTGCCTGTATCCTGAGTAGAAACCTAAGTTCAGGAGAGCTAGTGAGCTGGAAGAGCTGGAATTCAGCCCAGGGCTACATTACATATCAGCTATAGTCCCACTTATCTGCCCTGGGGGAAAAGGCCGGCATGCTATGTGCTACCTTACCCTTTCTCTTGCTGCTAAGGGTTGGCATGGAAGCAAAGAAAATCTGGGCTGAAAGGGCCAGTCCACCTCCAGCCTCAAGTCAAACCAGCTGTACCAGTGTCACCGTGTCTTGCATTTCTCTTGCAAAGCAAAACTGGCCCCATGCTCCAGCTATACCCGATGCTATCCTGCTATGTGCCAGTGATAACTCCTGCCTAGATAGGAATAGTCACTTCTTTTTGTTGAATAGCATCATGTTTTTTCCAGGCCATTACCCCAAGTTGTCAAGATAATTTTGACGAGCTAATGAGATCCTCTAAACCCCATTTGTAAATCTTTCCAGACTGGGTTTATTTGAAAATGTGATACATATTGTCTCTGTTACAGAAAATACAGACAAGAGCCAGACCTGAGACAGAGCCTGCCTGGTGCAGCCTTTCACCTCAGAGATGAACCCACTGGTAAGTATTTGCCCGTGCAGTTTCCCAAAGAGTTTTTTTATGTATTGTGGTGTTTTTCCAGTCAGCTACTGATAATGTCACAGGAGACAGAGCCAAATATCTTATTGTCTCTGATATGTCTCCATGGAAATTGTCCCTGCCCATGGCAGGGGGTTGGAGCTAGATGATCTTTGAGGTCCCTTCCAACCCAACCGTTCTGTGATTCTATGAAATTCAGTTGGAGTAAAAGCTGTGCATGAACCAGAGACGATTTCCACCTTCTGTGCATCCCACATGAAAATTTCACATGTCCTCTGTGTCCAGACTAAATGTAAGAATGGTGGGAAAATGCTGGAGTCATTGCACTTTTCTCCTGTGCACTGTCCAAAGGAAGGGCACTGGTGGACTTTCCATCCCAGCAATTCTCTAGCTGGATAACCCACGAAGATTGCAAGGTGTCGGATAGTGACCCTTGCAGCATCTTTAAACACTGATAATTTCCTCCGCCTTTGTAATCTTCCATCTTTCTCTAAGCTTAGGGAAGTTCTAGGAATCCATTCAAGCAATTCTGGTTAAGCACTCGAAGACAGGAAAAGTAGGGTGGCCTAATATTCAAAGGTGCTGCATGTCCGTGGGTTCCTGTAGAGAGCGTAAGCAGGCTACAGGTGTCTAACTACATGAAATGAAATGTAAAAATGTTGGCCCACGAGTGGAGTTCTGTGCTTGCGGCAGGGAAAACAGGTAGCAGAGAACACTGCACAGAGAGATTGAATCACACTGCTTCACTGCATCCAGATCTCTGGAGAGAAATCTAAATGCTACAGTCGAGGCTACCTTAGCTGCAGAGTAATCTTCTAAAACAAAGGATGGGCTGCAGTCAGGTTTCAGGCACCTGTGAGCTCCTCAAGATTGCTGCTTCTCTGTCAGACATTTAAAATTTTATCAGATCATTTCCAAGCTGTCTCTTTAGCTCTGAGCTTGTGCCTGTCATTTCTGTGCACAGCGATTCTCGTCTGACAGCCAGGTCTTTAAACAAGAGGGAAAACCCAAACCCGTTAATTATACACACTTTGAATTGTGAGCTCCTGAGCCATGTCTGACCTTCTAGCAAGCAGAAGATGATACTGGAGATCTCTGCCTGGTCCCAAGACACAGCAGAGGAGCCCAGCTTCTGCTGGTTGCCAGGTCAGGTGGATCTAAACAGGTGTAAAGACAGCCATAAGGTGGAAGGCATGGTACAGGATATAGGTACCTAGGCTGTGGCAAGGGTTTTCATGTACCAGTAGATGGTGATCTTATCATTAACTGCCAGCACGTGCACAAATACCTCCAAAGGCATCTTCTTCACCTGCTGCTCTGGTAACATGGTGAACCTGAGTTGAGGCCAAGCCATCTCTTCACAGTTATGTGAACTCTTCCTACTTATGTGTAGCTGAGACTGAGAGGAACAGCAGATCTCTTCTGTCCCTCAGAGAACGCTTTATTAATACATCTGGCCAGCAATAATGATTTTATTAATTTTGTGATTGACCTTCATGAAAAGTCGGTCCATCAGGCCTAGGTGAAAATGGAGAACTCTATTTAGCCCTTCCAAAATGCTGACCTAGAGTGGCAGGTCTTCTGATATGGGAATGCATGAGCTATCATGGACATATGATAGGGCAGGCTTCTTTTGTTTTTCCACATTTCTTTTACTGTAACTACAGTAAGATCTCCTTACCTAAACTAGCCATTACCAGACCAAGCTGACTGAGCAACTAGTGTCGAAGAGAATTCCCTCTTGCGCTTCCTGATGCTTTTTGTTTCCTCCCAGACAACAGAGCTTTTGCATATTGTGTAGCAGTTTCACACCACAGACCAGGAATGCTATGCAGTCAGAACACTGGTGTTTAAACATTGAAGTCAAGATTTTAAAGAGTTGGGTAGGGTTTCTTTTTGCCTATTTACACAATTGAGCGAGCAGTTGAAAAACAAGAAAAGGAATTTTTAAATAAAATTTCATAACCTCTTTTTTTTTTTTTTTTCCTTCTTCCCCACTCTCAATCAGCTTGAGATGCAAGCTAGGGCAAGCTGGGTGACCAATGCACAAAGAAAGGATAAAGCTGTACTGCAGTACTATTCTCTTTGATACGTGTAAATACACATTTCCGTGAAGGCAATTAGGGATTGGAGCCTCTGAGAAATGGTGCTGTAAAAAGAGCATCATTAATATCACCTGCTGTCTAAGGATACTCACAGCATTTCAAACCCAATTTTTTTTGCTGTTCTTCCTTATTTTATCTCTAAGGTAAACACTCTTAGACAAGAGTTACCAGTTCCTAGCAAGGAACAGCCTCTTGGTAACCGCTCTCAGAGGAAAGAGAAGAGGTGATGATGGACTCGTGATGATGAATTAAGAAGCTGAGTAGCAGTGGGAAAGGCTAGGCTGGAAAGTCCAGGCTTTGCTCTATGTTGCGTACACATTTTGTTGATAATGCACCCGAGCGCTCAGCCCGCAGAGCTGCTGCTGGCACCTTTGCAAAAATTAATCATGGGGTATGCTTCTGACCTGGCTCAAAGGCACCCTTCTAACACATTTTCCAACTGGGTGTAGTTAAGCTTGAAGCTTAGGATTATGAAACTGTTCCTGTGGGGAATTTTGAAATTTTCTTAATGATATGACAGCTGGACCACAATGGATAAATTCAGACCTGAGTAAATATATGCTTAGTGGAAGATATTTTAAAAAGCTTTTGGAGCCTCTTTTAAGAATGATGCAAGAATCTCCAGAAAATGTGACCTTTTCAAATGACATAAAATGCCATTTTAATTGTGCAAGTATATTAGGGACATATGTTAATATTAGTATTTTACTATTCATATATTAGAGTATATTAGCCCATATTAGATAAGGTATCCTGGAGTGAAGAAGATCCTAGCTGTCTAGGAAGTGATCTCAGCACCCATTTGAATGTCTTTATTTAGGAAAACCCAAAAGGATATTTGCCAGAGTATCAGCATCTGCCTGCTTTCCATTTCTCAGGTTGGGCAGTGTTCATTCACAGATACTTAGGCCAATATTAGCTTCCGTGACCTGAGCTCTGACTGTGCTCCAGTAAAATCTGGACCACTGGAGTTCTGCCATGGAACTACTCAGCACTCGGTGCAAGAAGGATGCCAAGACGCTAGGTTTGGGGAGTAATGTCACTCGCATGTCAGCTGTGTGTCAGGGTAACGACAGGGTGTGTGCAGGATCTGGAGAGAACGTGCCTGTGACCCTGCAGGAAAAGAGACAGCGTCCAGCCGAAGGGTATCGCGCCAATATTTAAATAACGTGTCTATGCGGGTCAAAAGTTCTCACTTCTCCTGGTATTTCACGTGATTCTATTGTTATGACCAGGAACATGGAAAACTATTGTTGCTGTTTTTCCACACGTCAAAGAAAATGCTGTTTTAGGTAGATTTGACTTGTACTGGCAAAGATTTTAGGTAAATAGACAGGTTCTGAGAGAACAAAAAGAGGCACACTGATTTTATTATAATTCCTGTGCAGGGATCCCTTCCAATACTAGTGTGGAGGACAAATGCTGCTCCAAATACTGTAGACATCTAATATGATCCTTTACTCCTGCACTGCTGGACAAATGGATAGATTATTTTAATTTAATTTTGATGATCTGCCAGTCCCAGATACTACAGTAGAAAATTTTTGATGACTTCAATTTACATGTAACTGAAGCAACATATTCTTATAAACCTGTGAAATAGCAATGGGTTTTTTTTAGAGATTGTCTTTTAGATCGGTGCCATTATGACTATATTATTATTATTATTACTTCAGTTGAGACCTAGAAGCCCAGATGAATATAAGTTAAAATGATTTATTAGATTGTCTTTTTTTTTTTTGACTCAAAGCATTAGAAGTCATACTTTGTATGCATTAGCATGTTGAAGAAACAAATGTAAACCTCCATGTTAAATATGAGTGTATATACTATGCAATTCCTTCAGGTCACACACTTCAAAATTAATTATTTTTCCCATATATTTGGTGCTTCCAGTGTCCTGAGACAACAGCCTTGGTTCCTAACCAAAGCCCTGGAAGAAGCAAACAAATTTCAGGGGTATAAGGTAAGTAGCTCTTTTGTATTCCTGAATTACTTTTGATCCCTAAAATTCAGCAAGAATTTATAGACTCTCCAATGGGTGCTGGGAAATATCTGTAATCAGAGAAAGTTTGTTATCTATTTCCATCTCAGCCCCTTTTTTAACAAGAGATAGTGAAAAATCCATGAAAGGAATATGTAAAATCCAGAAGTTGTGGATGAAAGCTATTCTTACATGCCCATATTAGAATTATTTATTGATAGCATCAGCTGAGTTTGAAAGCAAGAGAAAGAGAAAAGGAGAAAGAGAATAGGTGGGTTTTTTAAGAGCTCTGAAGTGGTTACATTTTTTCATGAAGTAGAATGGAAAGCTCATGTTTCTCTTTCTGGTGGTCTCAGTGGGTCCTCACCCATTTGGAAAAGCTGTACCTATTGAAAATGTCAGTAAGTAGCTGCTCCTACTTCATCCGAGACAGAGGAGACTCCAGTACTGCACTCTGCCGTGAACATCTGCAATACTTTAGGAAGAGGTGCGAAACTCAAGAAAGGTTTTCTTTGCCATTAGCTCTCGGAAAAAAACCCTCTTGTTACCTGGGGAAACACCCAGGGCTGCTGCTTAAAAACAGATCAACCCTCTGCACCTTAGTGTGTTGTACAGTCACCTGGCCAAAATCCATTCCTCTGGCTGCTCTTGACCAAATGTCCTAAACCTAAATTTTCAAAGTTCTTTCAGTGGACCAAGGACTTTGTTATCCTTTGAACAGCAAAATGCTGCTAACTCTGCTTCTGAGCATGCAAAACACTTACATGCATGCTTAAGCTTACCTGCACATGTGCTTTGCTGCAGAGCAGCCGGTGCTCAGCAGTTTTCAGGTCCATCTTCTGGGGGGAAAGGGTTTTGAAATATTCCATGAGGACTGCAGAAAACAAAATTCTTTCACGCGGATCAACACAGAAGAAAATATTTTATTTTCTCCGGCAGGAAGGAAATGGAGTGGAAAGACAGTAAAATCTAAGCATGCTTGACTCAGAAGGTCCATCAGGGCTGTCAGCCTGTTTTCTGTGTTAGCAGTGTTTATGAACAGCCCACTAAAAGAAGAGTGGCTGGTGCAAAGAATCAGAGCAGATTTACCTTGGCCATTTTCCTCACGTTTCATTAATGCAAGACTGAATTTATACTGCACTGGGAAAGATCAACAAGAATGACAATAAGGGTCAAATATGAACCGAAGAGGAAGTATGTCACCCTGACACAGATGATAATTACACTACGGGACTCATCGGATCTGCACCTCAGTTTCTGCACAGCCTGTGTTTGTGCTCAGCAGGTAATGAATCACCACCATTCCTGGTAGCCAGCTGATGCTGGAAGAGGAAGGTGACTGCCTGGTCTTGAGCTCTGTGGACATGTTCCACGGAAATTATGACATACCCTAGTCGATTTTTTACTCCGAAACCACAACACAGTTTTAAAAAGTTAATTAATCTATACCAACCTGACGAGATTCTCTGCATCTCTAGGGCATGCAGGAGTTCTGCAAGACCTGATGTGGAAACTATCTTCGTATTCCTTACTGGCACAGCAAACGTAGGACACGCATTCAGGTAATAAAGTATCCTGCACTATGATCTCTTTCTCTATATATTCAGATTCAGCCCATAGCTATTTGAAAAGCAGGAAACTGCAAGAATGAGAGGAAAAGAGAATTCACACACAATTTATTTTTTCCATCTTATCGAGGCCAAGAAAGCGGTACCTTTTACAACAGGATTGGGTAGTTATTTCAGAAGCGCTCAGAAATGTGAATCTTTCCTCAGAATCTGTATAAGAAAATATTCCAATAAACCTGATATACAGATTTATCAGATATACATGGAAATATGCAAGAATAAAGGCTATGGAAGAAAAAAGATAAATAGATTCTAGAGAAATATTACTAGGACATTCTTTAGGCATGTACTACTTTGCTGCCCTACAAAATTTAATTGAATGAGAAGGACCTATTTTCTCTGTCTATTGTGTGTAGAAATACACAATTTTGTCCAGTTTCATTATGGGAGGTACTTGTTCTCCCATTCATATACACAGGTATGTACCAACTGAATGTCATATTCATCTCTGTCATTCTTTTTTTCCCAGGGTAGAAAAATTGATCGTGAGCTTTTCCTTTGGTCTTTTTTTTAAATGAAGCAGAGGTTGCAATACTCAATTGACTAGAAAAGTGCATGTATTTACTATGTATTTACTTATTTGGTAACCTTGTTTTAAAAACACCTAAAGGCATTTTTTCCCACCCTCCTAAGGTAGGTAGAGGTGAGGTACCAATTTGAAGACCTTAGTATTACACACAGAGTGGCAGACAGCTTTTACTGTTAAGGAATGTAGTTTCCCTAAATCAATTATAATGTTGTTTCCACTATTCAAATATGAATAAGAAACCAATTTAAATACATTAATAATATTTAATTAAAGACTATATCTACAAAAGCAGTGAGAAACTTCAGTATTGACTAAAGGCCCAGTGTAAAGTTGAAAACTCTTCATTCTCCTGCATGTTCGCCACATGCCTTCTGGAGGTACGTAAAAATTCTGCAGATCAGGGTTTTCACCGGTGAAAGCCCAGTGCATTAAAGACTCTGAAGTGCAGAGCAGTGAGGTGTTGATAATCCATTTCCATCTCCCGAGTCTTTAGCGTATGGACTGGCACGTATTCTGCCAAGGTAAGGTTTATATCAAGGCGGTATGACGAGCCAGCCTCCTGCAACACCTTGCTCTTTCAGCTGCTGACTTAATAGTCCGGGCTGCCAGAAGCTCAGATTCATCTCCCTCCCCTTCTTGAGGCAGTTTCACCCTGCATATTTCCACATGGCACCCTATAGCAGAATTGTCTTAACTTCTCTTGGTGCTGCATTTTGTATACGGTAATTACAGAGTCTTTGGACAGAAAGACTTACCATGCTCATTATTTATTCAGGCATTAGGCAGGACATAGGATTTCCATGGTGAAAGCAAGTTACAGTACCAGGAATGAATCATGTTTCTCAGTAACTCTGCATCAGTCATTCTTGCTCTCCCCAGCCAATTAAAAAAAATAAAAAAAAATCAGTGCTATTCAGCAACTATTTGCATTTTCAATGATTTCCCTTGGAAAGTCCTGAATTTTCATTGTACTGAATTGGCACAGCTCCACTTGGTTTTCTCACTATTAAATGTTGCTGCTATCAAAAAAGCTTTGTTAAAAATATTGGTTAGCACAAGTGCATACAAAAGGCAACGAGAAAGAGAAATGATTTCTCCTTGAAATGAAAGCTGCCTCTGAACTCGAGGATTTGATCATTTTGGCTATAATCAATCTAGTGCAGAGACAGAAGGGCTAAATCATAGTGCTTCTTCATGCTTTCTTTCCATTAAATGAATGACAATAGCTATGGACCTTTTGCCAGCAGCTAAAATAAATTGGTATGTTCAGCCCTCTGTTTATATGTAGGAAAGAAAAGAAGTGCCCTATAAAACATGCTTACTAGCATGACGTGTGGTTTTATATTCACTAAGCATTCCCTACTAGTTTACTAGGAATTTCACTTTGAGTTATGGAAGGGTTTCAATTTCTTTATTTACCTTTGCTTCCTTCGACAGGAGGAGAGGACTAAATGTTGCTGTTATGATATTGCGGCAAAGCTAAAACCAGAAAGAAGTTTGCCCTGTGGACATGTCCACCTAAAGACCAAGTATTGTGTAAAGGAATAGTATGCCCGGTTATCTACACCAACAAAGAGCAGAGCTCTGTTAGGCCATCTGATTAGCATTTAAGCTGTAAGTTAGACACAAGATTTTAAGGAAAAAATCCCTCTTCCCTCCTCCCCACAAAGAGAAAAAAAGTCAAGGGATATGGATCCAATTTTGCAAAAGATGATGGTGATTTTTGCTATATTGAAAATGAGCAGTTTGTACCAAATTATTTATGTATTTCTGCGTTAACTTAAATGATGAATGCACTTTTGGCAAGATTTAGGGAGACGAGGCAGGTAGGGCTCATAGAAAAGCTCTCGCAGCATCTTCCCTTCCTTTGACCTCTAATGAATGAATTGTGACAAGGTTGGTGACTCCTGACAGAAAAGTTCATGTCAGAACCTATGTAAAATCTATTATGCAGAGCTCTGGGGACCCTTTACGATACAGAAAAAGTCAGAAGATGGCACGGGAATGTCTCCAAAGAGGATTTTCTCAGCCAGCATGTTTGTTACATGTTTGTATCTGATGACTGTACCATTACTCTCTTACTTTTACAAGCTGTGCAGAGTTCCTCTTTCTAAAACCAAATGAGATGCAATACTTTCCATTTTGTCTACCAGAATTATCAGCTCAATCACAGAATATTATTTTTCAGAGTTCTATCTGTGGAATCTCACTGAAGGTCTCACAACATGCGGGACAGCTGTAGTTAATATCTATGTGTGGTCAGCAGTAAAAGAAATTTGGCAGGTGGTGAAAGAACTTCATACCAGTTCTGAAGAGCTGACAGACAAAATATGACTATTTCATAATCACTAAAAAGCATTTTCCCCAAAACACCTCTCCCTGTAGATCATTGGGAAAAGCTGTGGTAAGCTGCAGCTCTGACTCACAGCTAAAGCTGGGAGAACAGGTGCTGTAATGACCAATATTATCACTCAAAAGGGTGAATTACTATTTCATGCTCTCACTCCATACATCTCAAAACATTCTTTAAAAAAAGGGAGAGAGTAATTTACTGTCATTCTCTAGCAGATTGCCAATGGACCTGAGAATAGCTTAAATTAATTTATCTGAGTTAATAATCACATGACAGTAGAGAAAGAAATGTAATTTAGAATATGCTTTTTTTTTTATCCAGATGGCTAACTTCACATTTGTTGGTAATGATGGAGAGATAATAATGCCAGAACAGAACAAATGGAAATTCAAAGAACGACACACCAGTATTTACAGACATCAGCAAGAAAGACAGATTCGTATGAACCAGCAAACTATTCTGTCCATTCTCACAAGCTGTTTTAAGACAGTTTTTCATTCCTACTTCTCATCGAGATACATCTATAGACCAAATGGTATTTATTTTTATAAAGCAACATTATGCACAGCTGGTTGCCTTCTCTGTGGATTTTGTTTTCCGTCTTTCCACTTCATAGCCTTAGTCCCGAGCCAGTGGTGATGGCAATCCACATTCATCAGCCTCCTCCAGAGGCTTTATTTGCTGCCATTTGCCTGCTTTTCCCCTCCTTTCCCTTTGCTCCCCGGTAAGGTATGTGAGCTAAACCCCGCTCCCGGTACTGTAGAGTTCTGTAACTCTACGGTTGCCCACTGGAGAGACAATTTAAAATTCCTATGCAGCTGTGGCAATCTGCCCCCCACGGCTTGTCCGAGGTTGGTTATGAACAACTCTGCAAACCCCTAAATGAACAAGAGACAAGCACCAACTGCTCATGAGACTCTAAGAGTTTTCATGGACTTCTTTCCCTGCAGGTCAAAATCCCACGTGACTCCGTTGCCTTTTTTTCTTTTTTCCAGTGCTGTGAGTGTTGCAGACACCCTAGGAGGCTACTTTGGAGGCAGGAGGTTCAGATGAAGAGCAGTTTAACAACATGTAAGCTTTTTCACTGACACAGGACACTACACTGCCCCAAACATGTGGCATTTTAATAATTAATATCTTGACTATGCCAGCAACTTTCAAGGTTATATTGAGCCTTGGTCAAATGTTAGAGCAGCTTTTCCACTGATGAATTTACGTCTCTGCCACTTCATTATCAGGAACCTGTAACAGGCTACGAGAGATACAGTTGTCAGCTTACCACAGTTGAGTCACTGAGGTCACTTGCCTTAGGTAAGAAACCAGGACTTGCAGTACTTCATTCTCCTGTCAGGCATTTTCTGCCTTGGTAGCAAACTTCCGTGTGACTTTAGCTGTATCTTGCTGGTGTCCTCACAATGTCTTGTCATGATCTGGGACTTGAGTGTTAAACCTGGGGATAAAAAATGTTCCAAAGTCCATCAGCTTCGCCACATCTAGTACTGAATCTGGGTTTAATGCTAAACCTGAATAGCATGAGCACTCTTGCCAACTTCCTGGCATCGTGTTGTACCAGTACTTTGTGAAGGGTAAGGATCTTCTGAATTTTGTGTGCATGCAATTTCTTTCTTGCTGACTGAGTCACAGCACAAGGCAGTTTAATTATAAACACCACTGATTTTACCTGAACACATATCTCCAGCACTGAGGCATGAGGTATGAGCTCACAGCCTCTGTCAGTGACCAAAATCAGTTGTGGGTCACACAAGTTTCTCTCCCCAGTGGCACCACATCCCCCACAGCCTGGAACTACCTGGAGACCCTGGACACTCACAACAGCTTGCCCAACACTGAGGCTTCGGCAGATGGCTCTGAGATGAAGCAGAAGTCAGGATCACAGCATTGCTTGGGCTGTTTTTAAATTAATTTGTCTATTGGCTTCCTGACAAAGGCCAGTTTTCCCTCTGGTTTCCTCAAACACAAAGAAATATGCTATGTAGGGTCCTAGGAGAGTGAAAACCAGTAAGGTAAGGACTTCAGTAGGAGGCATTGGTGTCTCAAGAGTGTGTCCTCCAGACAGTCATCTTAAAGGGCTGTAGAGAGCTCTTTCTGTGTAAAGTACCTGCTTATTTGGGCTACTACCAACCTGATGCTTCTGCAGGGGCAGCACGCTGTGGTGGATGTGACATGTCACACTGCCAATTAACAACAATTGATTAACATTGCACATAGCTCGTAACAGCAGCATGTGCAGGATTATAGATGTGTATTTTTCAAATGTAACTTCTCAGGGGAAAGACAGGGGAAGGTCTTAGCCTGACTTACACCCATCACTCTTCATTTCCACATTCTTCATTTTCAAGAAATTGCTGTTATAGTTCCCAGTCTATATAATTTTAGGTAATTATTATCAGCATGTGACTCAGTATGAGGTACGCATTTTACCTTACCACTAAAGCGTGGGTAAAGCTATGAACTGTGTGCCTGGGGTTTTTTGCTGGATAACATGAGCTAAAAAAACCCCAACAAAAAGACCCCCCCAAAACCCAAAAGAAAAACATCCATTGCCCTGATAAAAACCCAAACAAACAATAAACTATTTGAAAACAGCCTCAGCTGTAGTAATTGATAACTTGCAGCATTTCAGCCATTTTGGCTTTGAGTTTCCCAGGGGCCTTAGTCCAGCTAGTGCCGTTTTAATACCGGCATCCGTTATATTTGGTTCACTCCTGTGGGGTTCCGCTGGTCATCTAGCAAGTTTGTAGCCCTGTGAATCAGGTCAGAAAGACAAAACGTCACTGAAATCAGAAACTATGTTTTAAGGTGTTTATAAATAGCATTGCTAAAGGGTAACACAACTATCATTAAAATCTTTTTTTTTCTTCTTCTTTTTTTTATTTTATGCCAACAGTTGTAAGAAGTAATAACGGGAATCCAGGTAAGTACACACAGTTTGCTTCTCTGCCTCAGGCGTTGACCATCCTTCCTGCAGCTGGAAGGATAGAGGAAAAGATGACTAGTGCCCTGGATCCCCTTACCAACTGTCCCAAGGCCCTGAAGTTTCTTTTGATCGCCCTTGGACTACGTGTAGCAGCTTCATCACCATCCACATGGAAGAGCAGTAATGCGTAATAGTCCAAGGGCCTTTCTGGGCTAGGAGGTTTCCTAGTCATGTCCTTAACCCAGGTCCCAGGGAGGCAGCAGACTTCTCTAAGAGGAAGGTCTATTGGATCCTCTGTTCCTCTCAGAAGTGAGTCATCTACAACTGTAACCCACCTTTCTTTCCCCATGGGGGTTGTTGTGATATGAGGCCTTTGTGACCTTGGCAGCATCTCTGGTGTAGATGGACTGTCATCCACACCATCCATTGACTGGCTTTCCACTGTCAGAGCCTCATACCTCTTGTACAGAGGCACCTGGGAAGGTGAGGTAGGCAGGGAAGGGGTTTACCTGCCACCCTGAGCGTGGACTTGCCTCCATCCACTCCTTTCCTTTAAGCTACTGCCTTCAGCCTGGTGGGGGGAGGATACAGGATCCCCTTGATCCTGGGTTGTTTTCTGGTGGATGCTTCTGTTTCTGCCTCAGAGAGGGCAGAGCATGGTTCCACCAGTCCATCTCTTTCTCAGACTCCCTGATGCTCCTTAACCTGTCCACTTTGCATCATAGCTCTGCCACCAGGCTGAGCAGATCATCCACCTGGTCACACCTCATGCAGCCATTCTCACTACTTCCATCCATTCCCAGTGACAGGCTCTCCCTGCAGCCTGAGATCTGGGTGGCTGCATGTTCTCATGGCAGCTCTGTCTAGGTAGCCACATCAGTTCTGGTGAGAGCAGAGGACAGAGCTTTCTGCTGGGTAGTTACCATAGCTAAGCTTCTTCTGAGAGGGTGGTGTCCACTGATTGAACTGAGCAGCTCACCTAGGCAACTCACATGTATTAGACACAAAGCTCACCCAGCCCCATTCCCCACAAATTTATGGTTATTATCTGACATTGAAAGGACAGGCAGCAAACCAGTTAGTGTATCTGATGGGATACAGGTGTTTTTCTTTCCTCTCTGGTTGAACACTCTGAATTGGTTTCTTCTAAAGCAAAATGTTTTCACCAGCACTTGACATATCTTTTCCACTGATACATGACAAAGTGAAAACACTTTGCATGGCTGCATTTTCTCTAGTTCTAGAAATGATTCAATATTTTATTATTGTGAAGAATGTCTTTATGCTCCTCAGAAATGACCTACCAATTAATTATTCCACCTACTCGAAAGATATTTACTCACTTACAAACCTGCTTTTTTTTTTTTTTTTTTTTTTACATTAGAAGCCCTACATTTCCTGAAGTGAAAATACATGAATACTTTAGGAGTTGAAATAATTCAATATTGTGTTTTGACAGAGTGTTTTAAAATCATGATAACCTCTGAATACCCATTGAACATGCTTATCAAACAGAATCACTTCCAGGTGCTTGGAAAGCGCAAGGGGGGCCGTTATTCAACGTACAGCTACGAACAAAACAACTCAAACAAGCAGCTTGGCAAATGAGTCAACAGTGAATATGACTGACAGTACTGTGGTGATATTGATGTAAGTCAAGGCAAAGTGCTTCCAGCTGGAGTGCCACCATCTGACACTGATATTGGACCAAGCTTGAAAGGGGTACTGCAAGTCACCACAGATCTAGAAAAGTTCTGGCGTGAAAAGAGATGAAGAAACAGCCTGGGAATTCCTTGTGGAAGGCAGGAGACAAGGAAGACGAAACCTAACAATTACACATAAAAATACAATTGCCACAAAACTACCATTACCCCATTTCACAAGCCCAACAAAAGAGGCGAGCCAATAAAGACGACAACAGGATGTGAATGAAAACGATAAAACGAGACACTTTTCTGCACTACACATGGCTGCAGAGTAGATCCCAACCCCACACTGAGACCTTCTAGAGAAAGCTGAGAACACAAATGTCAACGATATCCACATTCATACTGGGCAAGAGATAACAGCCTTTGGTTTCTGCCTGCAACACATCTCTGACTACTAGAGAACAGGGTCATAAAAATTACACCGTATTAGTTTGCTGCAATGATTTCTAGTGGTTTGGGTTTTTTTTTTGAAATCCCAAGAACTTCCAGACAGAAAGGGTGGTCTGACCTAAGGGTAATTCCTCTGGCTTCAGCACTTTTTTCAGAGCAAATTGTCCTGTGGCTTTTCTAACAGCGGAAATCACATGAAATCCCTGCAGAAACCTGCAGCTGTCCCCAAAGCCCAGATGGGTTCTGTGAGCTACAGACATTAGACCTGGGTCTTGCTAACATCCATGCTCTACACAGCAACATTCAGACCAGCCCTTGAGCATCACGAATCCCCCAGGATATTACACATTGACAGGCACCTCTAACCCAGTGACTGCTCCACTATAAAACCTCTTCACATCATCTCTCCCTGCTTTATTCAGGGCGTTTCTAGTTATGAGGATTTTGTGGAAAGAAAGGAGAGGCACATGTGTCCATATTGCACAGCTAGTATGCCAAAATATGAGTATTTACAGGACTGGAGCTGAACCTTTCAAACAGCCCTGGAGGGAGGACATGCTCAGCTCATACGAAGCATCCGTTCAGGCAAGGCTGGCTGGGCACTGATCAGGGACCTTAATTTCACTTAAAAACCCGTGTCTTCCTTTAAACTGAACTTCGTGAAATTGTATTCATTTGGCAAAACATTGTGTCAGAGGACAAGACAAGGAAAGGAAAAGAATTCTGACAATACCACAATGTGCCATTTTTCATAATAGCCCACTTCTCGTAAGAATTTAGCTCTAGGTGTTTTACTTAGCGATTTCCAATTGTGCAGAAGAATACAGACTGTTTAAATTGACTCAGAGGTCCAGAGTTATTTTTCTGTTTAGCATGATTTGGAATTCTGAAAACCCATAGCCAATTGGACTTTCCATTCTCCCCCTCACTTCAATGTAGATGATTTGTGTAATGTTTTTCTAAGCTACCAGCTTTCCTTACATTGATCAGAGAAAAAGAGAATTTCTAGAAATTGTCCTTGTCATAGTTGATAGAAATCATTGTGAATAAGGTGCTTAAAACCATTTGAAAAATCTGACTCCAGGTCTCTATGGTGTAACATGGAGATTCGTGTAGACAAGATTAATGAACACAAGCTGAGCAGTGAGAAAAACATAATTAGGCTGTCTCTGATGTTTATCAGAGTGGAAGGAGCCATGAATAACACCCAGGCATTTAATCAGCGTGGAGAGCCATGCTCATAGCTGCACACTTGTCGCAAGCAGACCTTCTCTCGTTCCTTTATGAAGCTGTTTGTCTGGAGACGCACTGTGCAGCACGGGGGAAAGCCGTGGCACAAGGAGGCACTTACGGAGCACACCTCTGCTCCCCCGAGTGCCGCGCAAACGCACGGCACTTCAGTGGTGGCAATAAATCAGAACAGAGGTATATTTCTGCGTGTGCTCCTCTCCCCCCTGGAGCGTGCTTGGAAAGAGGATATGGGAGCTGCAGTACAGTCATGAACTTCTGTCCACTCGCTGGCAGCACCCTTGGGAGTTAGCATGAAGCTGCGTGTCCAGAAAGCTGATTTCCCCAGGTGGCACCGCACTGTGCCATGCAGAGTTTGCGTCATGATTTTCAGGGCTTTTTTCAAAAATATGTAGGAAAAGGAGGAAAACCATTAAAGGTCTCTTCCACTCTGAGAACATCCATTTATCTTGTCAGCCAGGGGCAGCCCACAAGACAAAGGGGAATGGCAGATTCAGGATCTTGAAAGGACTCTGAATTACATGGGAGAGTAAGGGAAGTTTTCAGCACAGGACAGAAGAGTGGACTGCAGACTGTATTGACTGCAAGGATGGTCCCAGATAAGTGTCTGACCCGTATGTAGAAGCTAAGTTTGATAGCTTTTTTTAGTCTGACAGTGACTGAGCACTGGCACAGGTTGCCTGGAGAAGTTTTGGAGTCTCTGTCATTGGAGATACTCAGAAGCTATCTGGATATGGTCCTAGGAAGCCTGCTCTAGGTGGCCCTGCTCCAGCATGGGGATTGGACCAGAAGACCTCCAGAGAACCCTTCCCTTCCAGCCTCAGCCACTCTGTGATTCTTTGTTCAGCCAGATTATTACTGTTACTACCACGTCCACTTGCTGTTTCTCTGCAAACAGCACAGCAGAAGCTGCTTCTTCCAACATCTTGTGCTGTCCGCCCACACCCAAAGCTGCCCCTAAGGCAGGGAGAATCTCTGGGTTGGTAAAGTTATAATGAAACCGTGACCTCAGAGGCAGCTTACAGCTAATATCGTACCACTGCATTCGGTATGACAGTCTCCTCACTTGTGGGGAAAGGAGACAGTATTTTCGCTGTGTATCTGTACAAAGCCAGAAGCAAAAATTTATACAAGGTAGAACCACTATAGAAGCCTGATTACAGCATCTCAAATGCATTTCATATAAAGTAGCTGAGGAAAAATACATATTATTTTCCTACCGGGCATTGTTTTGTACTGTTGCAGACTAAATAAACACCTGTAACTGCATCTCTCTCCCATGTGTACTATAAACACCTCTATCAACATTGGAGAACACACCCTGGTTACACCAAAAAGCGTTTTCATATGCTTACCTTTTTAAAAATGCTTTCAGGGCATGGTGCGGCCTTGTCCTGCAGCTCCGGGTGAGACAAACAGGGTGGCAGCCAGGTTTCGCTGCTCATTCCCATCACCATCACGGCTGTAAGCTGGAAGTAAAAATAGACTGTGGTGGCTCATACAGATCCTATGAAACTGTTATTCACCCTTTAGAATAAGGCATCTGTTTTAACTACAAGATAATTACAAGTGCTCAAGCAGCTTTATGTGCTTTAGTTCTACTTCTGGGTTTATACCATTTTCGCAACAACTGTAAGGCTCATTGGCTTCATTGTCAAGCTCAGCTTGATAGTTGGAAAAAAAGTCTGAGCACTTGAAATGCACTTTAATGTCACACAACCACCATGCGCAGGAGCACAAATCATCTTGGTGGTGCCAAATGTGGGTATATGTTGGTACACAACTGTTGGGAAGTTTAAGTGCTGCTAAGAAATGCCTCATCTTAGCAAGGGACCAGAGCGTGCACCAAGCGTCACTCCGGCAGCATTTCATGAGCAAATTTCCCCTGAGTTGTGAAGAAATGCTGAGCAGTTTAAGCCATCTCACACTGGTAGCTGGAGGCAGACCTTGAGGTTGAACACTAGCCCATTCCCGCAGGTCCTTTCCCTTTTCCCTTCCCCCTTTCCATTGACTGCAAACTGCAGTAGTGAGGAGGACAGGAGAAAGATGAACACGTGGCACTCTCCCAGCTTTCTGTAGTATTAGGTGCTGGAGAGTGGGATGGCCAAAGATGTCACGGTTCAGCTAATGCACTTTCAAAGGGCTATATCCCATACTTACACTTGTTATTCTTCCTAGATACAGCCTGTTTCTTTGGCGACAGCATGGCTCAGTTCAGCCCTGGTGTAATTACAGAGGCTTCAGTGAGGTTGCAACCTCCTTACAACCAGGCTAAGATTGTTGCCTCATTCCACTTTTCCTTTTCCCTCACCAGTCACAGCTCCATTGTCCTGGCTTTTAACTCTTGTACTGAACCAGCAATTGCTGCCTAAAATGCTTTTGTTGTCCATTTGCTAGAGGTGACCTTCCTTTTCCCTTGGCACGAGTCCCCAGGTGGAAGTGTGATCTTTCACAGCTGAGAGACTTTCAATACACAGGCAAAAGCAGAGTGAAAACCTTAGCATTCCTACTAAAGCTGCTCTCTAGAAACAATTAACTTGTCTTAATAGCAATTAATATAAGAACTAATCCATTACTGAAAGAAAGCAAAATCACTGCAAAGCCTGTCTCACAGTTGTGATTTCCTTCTGCAAATAGAGCTGTGGAGCTACTAACCAAGACAGGCACTCTTCACCGAGGAGCTTATCAACACAGTGAGAATGCCGAAACGAACTATACTGATATTCACAAGAAGAAAACCTGGTTGGTTGGTTGGTTTTTTTGTTGTTTTTTTTTTTTTTTTTAACTAGGAGGACTGTAAGCAGATGCTGACATACTGAAAACGTATGCTCTAAGCATTTTGGTGGCTTGCTAGCAATAGAAAGTTTGTGTAAGACTTCAAATAAACAAAAAATCACCAGTGTGTGCAGAATGCTAGTACAAATCAGAATAAGCTAGGTGATAATATTTATTTGGTGAATTTTAATGCACAGGCAGTTCATTTGGAGCAGCAATGATACAGAACCAACTACTCGGAGATGCACTAGCATAATCAGCTAGATTAAATGCAACCTTGTGAACCACTAATAAGATTACATTTCAGCGAGCTAATCAATGCAATATTGTGATTACAGGGAGTTAAAATAGATTATTAGAATAGAAATAAGACCACTCATTTGGATGGAATTTATAGCCTGCCTTTTCTCATTTTTACATTTCTTAAAATTCAAGCCTAGTGGCAATAGCTTTACAAAATCTTCTCTGTATTACGTTCTAGCTGTTACTTGCCATTCACTAGGACAGCTTTGCTTTGTTCAGCCACGTGGAGGGATTAGTAGAAATCTCATGCTTTGTCGTAATGTGTGAAAAAGTGACAACATCTGGGGAGATCCATGTCTCATTTTGCCAAGGGGCAGCAGTCATACAAAGATGCTAATATATTCAACAGCTCAGAGCCTTCAAGTGTTGAGGTTTGAGCCCTGCAGTGCATCCAGCTCGATATTCTGATGACAGTGCTGGTCTGCTCTGTTTTCAGGGTCACCTCTGGAGACAGGGGCTGCTCACTTTCTTCAGCTTCTCTGTGAAGCTCCAAAAATGGCTCTGAGCTTCTTAAGCCGCTTGCAGTTTAGCATGGCATTTGCTCTGGCCTCAGTCAGCAAGTCCTGCTGAGCCGTGTGGTTTCACTGAAGAGCACAGATCTGGCCAGACATGGTATTGCTACTGTAAATGCGGAATTTTTCCAGTCATATACATCATGTACTACAGGAGTACCTATGTATGCTGAGCACCTGGAATAGGCAAATACAGTCCATATGTCTGAAACACTTAGTAATGGTTGTCAGGCTATGTGATAAAAGCTCATTTGCACAACCATAAAGGCCCACAGAGCTCATCCCCCATTGCCCCCAGCCAGCTGTCTCCTGACTGCCCACAGCTATCTGCCCTTTGAGCAGCTTGCAACCTGCTTTATATTTTTTCTATCAAACTTTGTCGTCCTCAGTTTAAATAGTAATTTTTCTGGTGGTACGAAATCAAATACTATGCTTAAGTGTAAGTAGATGAAAACTATTCTGCTGTCTTGTCTTAAAAAAAAAATAAATCATATGTCTCATGGATGTAGGGGTTAGTTTGCTTCAGTCTGATGTCTACTACTGCACAATGTTTCTATTTTTCTCTGCCAAGTTTCAGAATTTTGTGTGCCCTGAGGTCAGATGACAGAATGCAACGTTTGCACACTTGATTTTTTTAAATCTTTCTCAAAAAAAGTTACTCATTTGTTACTCAATAGTCATGGTATTTATGGCACCTCAATTTGATGTTTATTTAGAATTTTAAAAAGTATCTTTGACACCTCGAGCCAGAGCTCAGAGGTGGAGAATATCCTGTCTCCCTGGCCTTTTTTAACCTTTTTAACCTTTAGAACCATCTTCTTAATCTAGTTTCAGTCCTCAACTATTTATTTCTATAGGCCAGAGCAACTTCAGCTGCAATCTGCGTTGAAAACTGATGCAAAATGTGCTGAACTTAATCCCATTCTCTCTACATGACTGTCCCATTTCTTCTTTTCTTTTTTCCTCCACAAGACTTTGTTCTAATTTCCTTTGCATGGTCAATAACTGCCTGAGCAGCAGCAATTTTTACTTTATCATTATTCTGTAATCTCCTAATATCCTTCTTAATATCCCCCTACTGCAAGCTTTATTATGCTTTTTACTAAAATAAAAGAACCAATTAGAATGTTATTACTACATCTTAATATTTGAAGAGAATAAGCAGACAAATACAATTGCAATAAAATGTAAATGCTATTTTCAAGCAGATCAGTGTGAAGCGCTTGCTGGCACCAGCCTGGTTTTCTCCATAATGCCAGTCCCCTTCCAACCAAGAGCTCAGGTTAGGAATCCTCTCCCTGTCTACAGACGGTCAAAGCTTTTGTAATTGTTCCTCAAAGCAGAATGGTTGGTTTGGCTTGCTTTGCTCTGCTTGACATGCATTTAAATGTATGTTAAACAAACAGAGTTGCTGGTTTTCCTGGAAAATTACAGAAACTCAGTATATACTGTGAGCAAAATACACACTTTTCCATCTATACCCAGGGAGCAGCTTCATGGTGGAACAAAACACCGGCTGCAAGAGGCATATTCAGATCATTTGGTTGTTCTCTGGTGAACTCTGCACAATAACTGCAGAGGAAAATAGCACATTTACAGAAAATAATGGTGTTAAATTGGTGCTGTCTGAAGAGCTACGAAAGATCTGACAAAGGATGGCTATGCCATTGAAATACGCCTTTTCTTTCCTTTTATCAGCTCAAAATGTAAATTGCACTTTATTAGTTTTACAATTGGGATGTACCTTTTCCCTGGGAATATAATTTCTTTAAGAGGTAGTTAACTTTTGTGTTAAAAACAGAAACTTGGGTCCCTTAGTTGAACTGATCTATTTACGTGACTTGCGTACATCCAAAGTTGGGCTAATTCACTTATTTTTCACTTGCTCAAGCTTTTTAGTTAGTTTTACTCTCTGTCTAAAGGTTATTTAACAGCTCATCTTATTTTTTTATGTAAGCCTTTTTCCCAGCCATTTATTTTAAGGTTAGAAAAGCCTTTGTAATCTTTATTGCTTAATCAAAATACATTTAAAAAAAAGGAAAATGCCTAGCATTTCCCATATTCTGGTTTTCCCCAGGTAACTCCCTCTTGTTGACCCAACTACAACATAGCAATGAAGAGGCACAGCCTGAGTACGAGGCCATACCAGCCACCGCAGAAGCACGCTATGGAAGATCTGAGTCTGTACCCCAGTCTGCCTGGTTTTGAGTCCTGCAAAGTTTTGCCACTTACCAGTGTCAGACCTGGTAACCAAACACACAAATTCACGGGCTGAGACAAAATTACATCTGCGAAAGCTCGAGAGACTTCACTGTGGAGTAGTCTGCTGCAGTATAAATATGAAGAGGGCAACGAGCACTGGTACTAAACGAGCTCTTGTTTCTTGCTTCTGAACAGTGGAAGGCAATCGAAAAAGCACTTCTGGTTTTCTATGGATGAAAAATGAATCAGGTACCATACCAGAACAGACATGATCAGCTCCAGCAGGGCCTGCTACCACAAGTTTGTCACCAGCACGTGTGACCGGCAGGTGAGTATGGTAGTGCTGGAAAAGCACAGGACAGCAGTTTTCTACACAGAAACAGAAAACTATTTCTTGTTATACCCACGTCTTTTTGTTTCAGTGCAGTCTTCTGAGCAAATACTTGGAAATTTGTTTTGCTCAGAAATGGCCCAGAAATAGCAGATCACTCCTTCAAAGATGAAAAGAAACAATTCTTTCCAATTCTGTGTCTACCAATGGTACGAAAAATGGTTTATTCACCAATGAATGCCTTTTTTTTTTTTTTAAACAAAGAAATAAAGGTTAGAAAGTTTACCTGAATTTGTGAACTGCACAGTGCCTCCTACTACTCCGTCCCAGGCTACAGACATTTTTGTTTCCTTTTCTCCTCCATTTGGACTTCTTTTGAAATAACCCTTTACACTCCTCTAGCTCTGCACAGAGTTTTTCTTTCTCAGTATTTTCCCTGTATTTTTGCTTAATGTTTTACATGTCCGCAGGCAACCTATGAGGAAAAAGACTGAAAGAGCATAGCTTATTTACCTATGAATGAAAGCTAGAAAACAGTAGGATTTTTCCTCAGGAACATTGCAGAATGGTAGCTACTGCAAATGGAGAATGCTGTTTAAATTACTGGACTGTACTGGCAGCAAAACAAACAGGTACTAACCAGTTAAAAATGCATTTTGCTCAGCTATTTTGAGGGTTTAATGCTGGCACTGAGCTTCCAGAGCTGTATTCAAATGGGGCTTACTACCACTATTGAAAAAAAAAAATCATAGAACCTTAGAATCATAGAACGGTTTGGGTTGGAAGGGACCTCAAAGACCATCTAGTTCCAACCCCCTACCATGGGGAGGGACACCTTCTGCTAGATCATGTTGCCCAAAGCCCCATCCAACCTGGCCTTGAACTCTTCTGGGGATGAGGCCTCTACAGCTTCTCTGGGCAACCACTTCCAGAGCCTCTCCACCCTCAGAGTAAAGAATTTCTTCCTTATATCTACCCTCCTTCAGTACTTTTGCTTGGGATTGCCTCGACCCACATGTAGGACCTTGCACTTGGCCTTGTTGAACTTCCTGTGATTCACACTGGCCCACTTCTCAAGCCTGTCAAGGTCCCTCTGGATCCCATCCCTTTCCTCCAGCATGTCAACCGCAGCACACAGCTTGGTATCATTGTCAAATTCACTGGGGGTCCACTCAATCCCAGTGTCCGTGATGCTGACAAAGTTGTTAAACAGTGCTGGTCCTAGTACCAACCTCCGAGGAATGCCACTCATCACTGATCTCCACTTAGACATTGAGGAGATTAACAACACAGACTTCTAAATGCCATTCAGAAGACACTTAATTCAAACAAAAGCCACACTTATATATCCCCATTTCCTGTCCATGTGCATCACATTGAAGTATCATTGGTTAATTATGGCCAGGTGCTGTAGCCTTGCTTCAGATCCTGTTTCTTTTCTGGGTGTTCAGCCAACCTTCTCTTACTCCTCCTCTTCTTCAAGGCTCCCAGCACACAGCTGTCTCGACGATGCTTCCTCAGTGTTCATAGCACACATCTGAACAGAAAAGCTCAGCTCTCTACAGGACATCACGCCAAAAAACGGTTTGGCGTGGACAGTTGTAACATCAAGTGACTGGGGATACTCCACAGATCTATAAGCTCACCCAATCAGTCACCCAACCCCTCTTTCTGTGCTGGAATTTCCTTCTGACTTTACACGAAAATACATGCGTTCAAACAGGAAAGATAAATAAAAGCCTCTGCACTTGCATTTTTTCTGTGTAATCTTAGACCGACCACATCCACCAGCCACAGAACTTGCGGCATGCAGAGTGGAACCTGTAGCATCCTTCGATGTAGCAACACTTTGTTTTCCCTAGGTCTTCTTTCCAAACAATAAAAATTCGCATGAATCAAACCACTAGACTGCATTGCAACAGACAATAACACATAGGTTTTTGCAACTAATTCAAAATGCTGCTCTTGTTACCCTACGAATTCCTGTCTCTTTTTGTGAGGATCAGAACACCTGTGAGTCAGTTGCTAACAGAAGATAATTAGCTCCTAATTAACACCTACCCCTAACACATTAAATTTTGTATTATTTAACATTTTACAGTTTTCCCAGCTTAGTTGGCTCTGCTCTCTTCTGTAATGAAGGAACAACTTAGTTTAAATCTTTGCTACTATCAAGGGAAGTATCCGTGAGGTGAGATGCTGGATGCTGCTGCTCTTCTGCAGCCTGTGTCTTAGACACATCCTGTTGCACTGTTCTGGATATCAGGATGTCTCTTGCTAGGGCTATAGTTCTCCATGTGCACAGGCAAAACAAAACCCCACCTTTTCTAATGTATTTTTAATGAAATTCAGATTAAGGCAAGAGCAGTCCAAAACTGTAGAGAGCTCTGAGGACACAGTAGGGGCTTGACTGAACATCTGTGAGGCAACTGGTGCTGTACACATGGTGATTAACCAAGCTGAAAAAAAGATGAGGTATGAGTTCAGAGCTATGCACGTATCACATCTGAGGGATGTTTCTTTTTCTTTCCGCATCCACCAGCCCAGCACTTCTCTGGCTTCTTAAATGTCGCACATATATGTGAAGTAGAAAGCCCATGAAAAGTGCCCGTATATGAAAATACACCCTCTCCCCAGACGGTCAGGAGGAAGAATGACTGCTTTTCTGTATTCATTACCAAGCATTTCATCTAGCAGCAACTGAACACATATTTAATTTTTTGTTAGAGTTATGTTACCTTTGGAATGTAGGAGCTCCTAAACAGGTGGTTTTGAAGACAACTGAAGGTCACATATTTTTGTTGATGCCTGGAACATGCTGGAAGAATCTGTACGCTAAGTGCCAAAGCAGGCTCTGAAACATAAATTTAATCTGAACATTTTCTTTTTACTGAGAACATATGTTTGGGGAGAAGCCCTGAGGCTAAATCCCACCTTATCTTTAGATTTTCATGTTTTTATATATTCAGACAAACAGACCATAAAATCTCTAGGTAAGGGAAAAAGTCATCACTATTGGACTAGAATATTAAACATGAATCTTGGTTAGTCAGTACCTAAGGGTACAGCTCAAGGTTAGTCCTGTCAGTGTACGCACACTTTTGCCTATTGTCTCATCTTCTTCATTTGTGCTCTATTTCCCATCAGTCATGATGACCCTCACCTTCCATGTAAGTTACCACAGCTCATCTGGTGGGTGATGACAAGTTGTGTAACTCTCTATTCTGATCATATTTTACCTTTGATAATGGTAGCTAATGAGTATTGATCTCATAAGTCCTGCCCCTATTCACTGGTTCAAATTAAGCAGCCTTTTGCTTTCATACTGTTTCTGACACGCTTCACACACACAGGATTCTGCTGTCTTTCTTGAAACGAGTACACCTTTGCTGCAAAGTTAGAACGACCTTGATTTTTTTTCCTCCTAAGACTACAATCCATGCAGGTTATGTTTTCCTTTGAATGGTTTGTTCTGTCTTGTTAAGTGTTTTTACAAGGTCTTCTTTATCTCTTCATCCCAGACTAATTCATTATAAACGTCTACAGCCTGCCTCTGGCCTCGCCAGTGCTTGTACTGCAGTGGCTTGCTCAGCTGCTGCTGCTGTGCAGTGACTCACACATTTTCAGATGGCTATCCTTTGGCTGTACGTCAAAGACGCTTTCAGCCTACCTAAGTAAGCACAGCCACCAAAAGAGGCAGTCCTGCCCTTCTCCCCAGTCATTTATTTCCGCACTCGGTCCTTACGGCAGCACAAACTTTTCTGTGACTATACTGGGGTAGGAGCAGGCTGAAAATTTCCCTGCTTTATTGGTTTTGGCCAGGCTATTTTTTAATCTCCTCAAGACTTGCCCTGTCACCTGACTGCACAAATGCTTTTGCTAGCCCAAAAGCGAGGCAGGTTGGAGGCCAGAGAAACTACAGCCTTCCTACCTGTGGCAATCCGTGGAGACTTTGTGAGGCCAGGCAATCCACCAGGCGCCCTGTGTCAGCAGTGCTGTTTCTCCAGGCGAGGATTCAGCCCCAGCTCCGAGCCCTGTGCCACACCATGGCACAGTCATGCGATAACGTACATCCAGTCTTTGCAAAAGAAAACTGCCATGGGTAAATATCTGACCACAGCAACATAGCAAGAATCATTGGTCTACACATAGCTTGAATGACAGTGTCTCCTCCCATTAGGATCAAATTTTTTTTAAATGCATGTATTTTCACAGAATAGCCCTAAATGCTTTCTTGCTCTTGAAATCTTGCCTACTAGGAGCTGTAGTTAGGAAGACAATTGAAAAAAATGAAGAGAAAAGGGTCTTTCTAATCTCACTCCTGAAATGCTATTTTGTTCTGGCTTTGATATGTCTTTTCCACACCTCAGTGTTCTAGCAGCAAGAGAGCAAAACCCAATCACTCTTGAAGTAAAGCTGTGAAATGGAAAGAGCTGAGAAGGCAATGCAGAGCACAGCAAGCCATCTAGGAGAGGGCTTTCGGCTCTGCCTGAGGAACACGATTTCCCTGCCATTTGACTGTTAGGCTCAGGATGAGCAGCCTCAAGACCAGGCAATTGAGCAGCCAAAGCACCTGAAAATGACAGGCTGTGGCTAACGTTAAGAGTAGAAAGTGCCTTTCTGTGTGAAATTACACAATCTTCTCCTGGAGGAGGTGGGATGTATATGTGCATGGATGCTCCAGTCACAGCTTGAGTGTCAGTAAAGCCAAGAAATGGGAAAGACATTGATTAGAGGGGAACCCCAGCTGATGGTTTCAGAATGGACAACCAGCTCTTACTTGTTTTAGGGACCTGACCTGTATGCTGTTTTAATCCAAACACAAGATGGTACTGGACAGTACAAAATGCCTAACAAATATAACCGCAGCTGGTGGTAACCTTACAATATAGGGGAGGCAATATTGTTTTGCTGAGTCTAATGCTCAACTATTTAAATGAATTAACTTGCTGAATAAGCAACATGCAGGAGTTTGGTTTTTTTTTTCTTTATGATTGGCCTCATCTACTAAACCTCTGTCACGTTTGGAGAAGGATCATGAGAAAAGTGGCATTGCACAAGACAAGTTACGATGTGCTGGTGACCTTCACCTGGCTCCCCGGAGCCTCCCTGAGCTTGTGATCATCCATTCACCTAGCACATTCACTCTTCGTCATGGACAGGGTTCATCCCACTCACCTTTTTTTTCAGTAGGTTACAAAATCCGGGATTGTGAACAGAAATACAGGATAGTGTAGCTGCAGATACTTAAAGCTCTATTTTTAAGCAGAGGCTGTTTTGTAGTCATACTTCTTTGAAATATAATACTCCAATTACTGATCAGTCAAACCATGTGCATTTGTGTCTGGTATATTTTGAATGCTTTCCAGTAGAGCCTTTAAAACTTGCAAGTTATGGAATGAAATATAATTTTGCTCTCTATTACTTTTATATAGACTATTGAGTTCTCTAACTGCCATTAAAATAATGCAAGACTTGCAAAATTAAGCAGTACATGTAGGAATTATAGTACTACGTAGATTTCCTGAACAGCCATGCCTCTGCCCTCACTGCTCCATCTATGATTATTTTTATTTATATAACCAGAATTTAGTTCTCCAATACGACTTGTTTGTGCCTCTAGGCAGCGAACAGACACATCTCTCTCTCAAGCCAAAATAAATAATATTGTTCACAGACAATGGTTTCTTCTTAGTTCGTTCGAGCCTAGAACTAATTTCTTCCAAGAGTGTTTCTTTCCGTCTTATTTCTTCACAATATAACTGTCTTCTGTTGTAGCTTTGTGCTCATACAGACAGTCCAAATGGGTTTCCTTTGTTCTGATTTCCCGAAGAGTGTATGAAACACTGGCCATTATTTTAAGCTTGTGCAGCAGTGGGTACACTGGACATTGTACTGATAGGTGTTTACAGGGACTTTAGACAGGTTAAAAGAGAGAGGATTTGCTAATGTAACACTTTCAGGATATCCTTTCAGCTAAACATCAGTAGTCATATCTAACTTTACCATATGTGAAGTTTTCTGGGGCTCAGATCAATATTGGTCTTTAATTATGATTTACTAAGCTATATTTTTAAAACATGGCACTATCTGTTAATAAGACTCATCAAGCTGACTTTCTGATTGGTGTAATTAATGTGCTCAAATTGAAGTGCAATTAACACAGGGAGATTTCATGCTATTCTTTATCTAGATAAAACCATTAGTGAATGTATAAATACATTTTACACCTTCTAACAGGTAGTAACTCTTCAACCCTCAAGAGTTTTTCCTTCATTCTCAAAGATAAAAGATACTGTTGGCAAAAATAACCAGTTCACTCAGTTACTGTATTTGGGGTCTTAAGTCTCATTTCCATTTATCCACAAACTCAAGAGTGTTTGCTTGTTCTAGTGGTTCATACAGACGTCCCAAAGTTTGACTCATTTCTTTGTTTCATGATGCTACAGTACTGGGATGTTGTTTTTTTTTTTTTAATTTCTGAACAAATAAAAATATTCTGAGTCTTCTTGGTAGTCAGGATGAGTCACCTATCCTTGTTAAAGATTGAGCACCTTGCAGTCAGATTTTCACAATTCACTTGGACTCTATATCTCCCCGTTGGTATACTTTGCATCATAGAATCATAGAATCATAGAATCATTAAGGTCATCTGTAATATGTGAGTAGAACTATGTAATTTTTGTAGTTATTCCCTTAATTTCTTATGTTATTTATGCCTTTCTATATCAATGAAAATGTCACATAGATGAAAGTAAGGGAGTCATTTGTCCCAACATTAAGCACCGCTTCACCAAGTGCTTAAATGATTTGTTTATATATGTCAGCTGGCCAGCTCATTATTTTCCTACATTTTAGGGGGAAAACTTGATTTGGTGGCACAGAAGGAATGTGGAGAAGAACATCTTGTATGTTGTAGGTTGCCCACAGAAGCTGTGGAGGCCCCATCCCTGGCAGTGTTCAAGGCCAGGCTGGATGGGGCTTTGGGCAACCTGGTCTAGTGGAGGGTGTCCCTGTTCATGGCAAGGGGGTTGGAACTAGATGGTCTCTGAGGTCCCTTCCAACCCAAACCATTCAGTGATTGTATGATATTCAAAGCTGAACAAAGGAGGAAAAAGATCCTAAAATTAAGAGGACAGGACAGCAAACACAGCACCAGTTTTGAGTCCAAGACCATCACCCTGTAGGTCAAAGCCTACTCTTAATCCTCTTGGAAAGTAATCATTGGCATTTTAGCAACATTTCCTTACAGCTCTCATCGCCCTTGGCTGCAGCCATGGCAGAAGTGTGGACATGTGGGCACCGTTGTGTGGATGGTGGTACGCTGGAGTTTGTGAAGGGCTTGCTGTTAGCAGAGTGGCGACAGTGGAGGGGACGGTTCGTCCTGGTAGTGACCCAAGTGGCAGATGTCGTGTTTCAGGCCTGTTCTCCCCGGCAAGTCACCAGATGGCGATGTAATGTCAGCAAAACCAAGCACTGCTGGCAGCTTCCCACTCTGGGAGATGTCCCCTGGCTGGGTCTGGCACCGCCAGCACCACCCTCCTCTGAGCACGTTTGACAGTTGGATTCAGTGGGTAAATCTATACTCACTGCTCTGAGAGCCTGCAGATCCTGCTCAGAAAGGTGCAAGATTTATTCCTGACAAGCTCTCCTTGCTTTATTTTCCCATCTATTTTCTAAAACATAACCAGATGAAATTATTACTAAATACAGCAATTTTTCCTGCATGCAGTCCGTCTGAATATTTGCACTGGCTCTGTAGTCTGACAGGCCAGTTAAGATGTGACAGCAAGAACAGCCATACACGCCGCTTCCTTTGAAGCAAAGCTGCTATTACAGTCAGTCATCCTGAAGCGACTTGGAACAGTCAGAAATGTCCAGTGCTCTCAGATGAGCTCCTCAAATTGTGTCTTGGACCACCTTTCCTCTACCACAAAGAGACTTTCAGCGTGAGAGTTTACAAATATCAGTCACCTTAGGTCATATTCCCTAAGTTTGGAAGGTCTAGCTCTGCAAGAGCTATCAGCCCCTTTGAGAAAAAGATGTTTGAATTAAAAAATGTTAATACAGGTTCCACCTCTGTCATCTGAGGATGCAATTAATTTTCTGGAGTCTGGTAATGAGACTACTGTAGCTGTGTTATTACTTGTGTCTATCCTTTCTGTCTGCTTACAGGTCAACAACTGCTCGCAATTCGGCTTGAACACTCAAAGCCGTTCTTAAGAAGGGAGGTGAGAACAATTTTCCTGATATTTAAAAGGAAATATTCTATAAGTTAATTGTAATTATTTTTGCATTCTGTAAGGCAGCATGGCTCTGCAGTACTTTCATAATCATAAGGTGCCTTCAGAACCACATGACTAGTGAAATTCCAGAGTCCCAGAATGAAATGTTTTCATTATAGTCACCTCAGTTTTGCTGGGTATAGCTCTGCTTTACTACCAAACTGTAAAGCAAAATTCACAAAAGCTGCACAATTCCCAAAGCTGCACTGAAACCACTTAATATTGAGCACAGCTCTTCGCAAAAATTTTGCTTGCCATTAGTTGATTGAAAGGGCACACACAACTTTTCCTGACCTCTCCTGGCCTCGCAAGCTCTGCAACGAACGTTTTCTGATGGCAAAGAAGGAGGGAAGAAATGGAAAGAGATCAACTGCTCAAACAAAGTAAGTCAGAGAGAATTTCAGGGCCCTCACAGACATAAAGAGAAAAAAATGTAGGTAGGTTTTTTTGGCAGGAAGAAGCAGTGACTAATCATGCACAAAAGAAGCCTCTACAGAGTGGGCGTTTGAGGTGCGGATGGGGGAAGAAGTAAGAGTACGTCACCAGGAGAAAGAACATTAACATGACAGAGAATACGTATTTTCAGTCTGTGGCTGGGATTCCCTTCATGGTGCCTCAATCTGTGTCAGTAGTACTCATCAAATCCAGAAGCTGCCACTATGGGGTTTCAGGCAAACTCATACCTACCTTGAAATCTTAGAGAGTTAGAAGAAGAAGAAGCAGCAGAGTGCATTAGATTAGATGCTGAGAGTTTAGATGCAACTGAAGAGGAGGAGGAGGAGGGAAACAAGTCCACTATCTGCCAAACCCACAAAGAGGACCGCATTCCCGATTACAGCTCTACTTAAAAGTAAGCACAAGCTGTTCTCTATGTTAACATCAAAAATGTAGTAAGAATCCAGGAGTATTCCTGTACTCTTCCTGAAGTCTGTCCACACCAGCACCTGGGAAACCAGCAGGGAAATCCACCTCCTCAGCACTGAAAATGCCACTGTGGGCTCTTATGAAAACACAGACCATGGCAACCTTTCACCTCCTCAAGCTGTGACTCTCTGTGTCGGTCTTTAAATTAACTAGCTTCTGACTTAGAAGTGGATTTTTGTTTGCCTAATGCACTATGCTGTTATGTGCTATGCAGAGGAGAATGAAAATTCCCAAGTTTATTTTACCTTAAAGAAATGAGTTTCATAGGCCTGAACAAAAGCAGAAGTCACCCCACAAAATTCAAACCCATCCGTTCATTCACACTTTTTTAACCTGCAATTGAATAAGCTGCCAGTCTTTTAAGAGCAACTGGGCTTAAGAAGAAGACTCAGCAATATATTGGCCTGGTGATATAGTGATATCGAAGTGGCTCACCTGATACATGAGCAGCTGAAAGCAATTTGTCTCTGGATCACCTGTGTAGACCTGTAAGATGTTTCCAGGACCTGCAAATCCCAGAAGATATGAAGAGAGCTTATTGTGCGAACCCCATCTGCATCTGATGAAGGCACATGCCACAACCCGCTCTCAGTGCAACCTGAGAACCGACCCCCAGATTTTTGGCATTCCCTTGTCTGAAATGTGACAGAAATGGCCAGGGCAGGCCTGAATGAAGGGGAAAAAAGGGAAGGAGGAAAAAAAAATGAAATTTACAAGTGTTAAATAACTGTTGGGAATTAACTGGACAAAAAAATACTGCATTTTTTTTTTAAATAAAGCAGAGCTGACGTTTTAAGAGCTCTCTGGAGGAATTTCAACTCAAAGAAGTAGCTTGAAAAGATAAAGAATAAGTAAAAGTGTCTCAGAAAAAAGTATTTAGCAATTGAAAACCATTGAGCAGGTAACAGTTGTCAAGATAAAACTAGATACTTTGTGATGAAGACAAGGACACATCACCGAAATAATAGACGGTATCTAAGGAACAGAAAAGTGGGGAACCCTCATCCATCTTTAGACTATTCATTAGTTTCTTGTGGATGTCTATGCTGGGTTGATAACTTAGATTTGGTTCTTCCATAGGCTGAGTGCTGAGCTGGGTACCCGGTGCCTGCACTGGGTGTCAGTAAAATTTTTATCCTTAAGGCTATGGTTTTGCCTTGAAATTTCTGAAACTACATGAACGCCCCTAGAATTATTCAGAACTCAGTCCTGTGGCATTTGCAGGACTTTTCTTAACATCAACAGAGACCAGTACTGTTATACCTCTGAGCGTTATTCTGTGTAGTGTAAACTCGGCTCTGTAGCCAGATTCTTAACACAAAAAACCGTACGTCCAGAGACACATGGATGTATCCTGAGGCTTACAGACATATTCCGCAGCTGAAACTGTTTCAGAGAAGCTGAAACTGCAATTTTGCTCATATATTTATAATTTTCAGTGGAAAATTTGAATGGGGATTGTCCATTCCTGTTGGGCAATTTCTAAGAATCTGTGTAATTTTGTGGTTGTTACACTCTATTGTATGGATCTAAATTAAAGTAAATAATGTAAATAATAATCCAAGTCAACTATTAGTCTAATGAGTCTATTGTGCTTACCTGAAGTCAGTAATGAGTTGCTGAAAGGACTTCTCTAAGCTGTACAGAAGGGCCTGCAAAAGATCCAGTCGCTTTACATACCTGTGAGTGTCACCAGGAGGAGAGAAATTAGATTTACAATGCTGTTATAAACAAATGTTCAGATGACTCCCAGTGTTTTTTATCACCCTCTACAATACAGAAAGGTGGATAATCTGCGGTGGGAACACAGGGATCGTGAGCAGTAGCATTTACCCCAGGAACATTTTTGTCAGACACTTGCAACCTAGGCACTGCAAAGGAAAAGCAAAATTAAATAATTTTCAGAATTACATTTAAAATCAAAGTCAACCTGCTAGGCATGAGTTGGAATTATTGAGAGAAGAGGAGCGACTGTTACTGTGCCATGTTTGAGGTAACTGGTTTGTTTTATAAATCTCATTGGGAAAAAACCCCTATGCCTGATATATCTAAGATTGTATAAATATTCCCAGTTTGTGGTATGTATATTCTGTTCTGATATAAATAATTTAAAATGCTGTGTACAGAAACCCTACAAGTAATGCAGGAATGTAAGAGAGTCTAACGTTTCACTCTTGTCCAGGTACTCCGAGATTCTGTTTTCTTGAATAATCATCTGGGTTCCTGTGTAGCAAATTAATAAATTGAAGGTGCAGAACCTGACCACACTGCTCCAGCCTTTAGAATAATATCCTGAAACCCCTAAACCAGAACTGGACACAGGGTTTTTAGAAATGCCAATGTTATGGGAGAGCTAGGATGGAGGAGCTGGAAGTTTTGGGTTCCTCTGAAGCAATACGTACAGCAGGGATGCCCAGGAGACAGCCAGCCCAGGGGCTCCCAGCTCTGCAGACCTCATTGCTGGCAACAAGAATACTACAGTCCCCTGGAGCAGCTGCCAAGTGAGGGAAATATTTTGGTTCAAATATATTGCATTCAGGTATTTCTGAAATAAAATTGTCTTTGATTTCTGGTTCACAGACTTCTGCTTGAAATAGAAGAAATCACGTTAAAAGAATCAAATAATGTCTTATAAACAGTAGACTCTGGCTGTGCAGCCATCTCTGTGTGGTACTGTTCTCTAGGATAAAAGCTGATTTGAGGACATTTCTTCTGGTGGATAAAACAATAACATGGATACTGGGTATAGCTGTACTGCAGCTTGCTTTATTTCCACAAAATAGCCTTAACACCTGTGCAAGAAATAACCATGCACAATTTTGCCAACATCAATCAATGCACAAATCTTTCAAATAATGTGTAAAGTGGGAGTAGAAAGCACTCTGGCTCTGATCCATCACTGCTTTCACTCAAATAATACATACATTTAAAAAACATCACCTGCAGCAATCTCTAGCAGAGCAAGGAATAAGGAAGAGTAATGAATTTACATCAATGGCTGCTAGTTTTCCCTTATGAAGAGGTCAATTTGGTAAACCTCTACAGGGATCACCAAAAGGCAAGGTGCTTTCCTTGCCGTTTTCTGAATCATGCCCTATCCCTAAAGAATTTCAGCTTCCTGCTCAGTGGCACGTTAAAGAAACTTTGCACCATAGGAGCAAAGAAAACCGGGGAACCCTGTTCCTTCCTGCCTTCCCCGAGCAGCACGCTGCAGACCTGCTGGGGCAGCCTCCTAAATGGTGGGCATCCTTTCTTTCCAAACAATGTCTAAGATAACTGAAGATTATTTTGCTGTTTGAAGTGCAGCTTCTGAAAATGAGGGCAAGTAGGCATCTGGAGCAGAGTTCCTCCCTGTCCCACCATGCCTGGCACCTACCAGTCTCATTTTGCTCTCTACACAGCTGTGTGTGTGAGCCTTTGTCCTCTGAACAGCAGCCGCATAGTGGAAATACTTTACCGAAGACTGGCAAAGTAGTCCCTGTTTCAGAGGGAAAACAGAAAGGCGGTGTGATTTTTCATTTGCCATGCTCTCCAGCAGCTCTGCCAAACACATCAGCAGGCAGAAGTCTTGCCGGTTGCAAGGCCACAGCACCAGTACCTCAAAAAAGCTGATGTGCTGGATGAAGCATACAAGGGCACTCCCAGGGGTGTGCCCAGCCTTTTCCAGAGGTATTTAAGATAGAATATATCAGCAGGGCTCTTAACAGAAGGCAGGCTTTGGTCAGCTCAGTGTGTAGAACAACAACAGGTCCAGAAAGTCTCTGGGTTGTCCAGAAGTTGGACTTACATTAAATGAACAACTTCATGATGCATTTACTACAGATTTTCCAAGAAAAATGAACCCTGGCAGTTCAGGTTACCCCAGCTGTCAAATAGCTTGCAAAATATTTTTCTCAAAAGCCTTTGCATGACTTAGATTGGTCTTTGGGCTTGTTTACTTCATTATGAAAAGCAGAGAGGGAAACTGGTAATATCCTTCTCATATCAAAATGTTTCCTAGAAACAGTTAATATAATATAAGAAAATGAATCAAAGGAGACTTTGCTTTCCTCTGTTAATCCCTAAGCAGTAGCGAATAGGCTGGAATTTACAGAAGAACATAAGCATTCTGCCTATGCTTCAACTTGCTTGCTAAATCTTCTTTACTTACTAACATCGTGGGATACAGAAGAGGTTTTAGGATGGGGTGTTGTTTTTTTCCACTTCAGGAGAGTAAAAAAAAAATTGATTAAGGGTTCTATTAATAGTTTAAATGAACATCTGTCTTCAATATAATTATAATAGTCTTTGCTAAGAAGCTTGCAATTTATAATGTTTTGATGAGACTTAATTGGTTAAATTCACTAGATAATGTGTGTACATGATACTGAAAATGAAATCTCCTCATATTAAAGTGCTACTTACTATTACAAACAAATTTGTAATAATTTGGAAGATGAATTTTAAAAGGCATTCTTCAGAAAAGATTGTTTCAGGCTCGTCCTAGAGTTCCGGGCCAAAGCTCACTGCACAAGAAAGAATACAACAGAGTGGTTTCTGTCTGAGAAGGTCCTTCCTACAGGATTTTTAATGCTGATGACATGGAGAGTTGGCTGGAGAAATGAAACTTGCAACTAGCAATGTTGTGAGCCTTTGCGGCCTCACGCAGAATTCTACCCATGCCAACATCAGCTGAGAAGAAATACTCCTGTCAAATGAATGGTTAAATATACCCAATGTGAATGCAAGCGAAAAAAACAAAGCACTGATGAACAGAGCTTTGAGCAACTGGAGACACCCATTCCAGCTTTCCCTTTTACCTCAAGTACTTAGGTTGTATCTGTCAATAGAAAACCACAGTCTTTATGGCAATGTACATCTTGCACAGTCCCTTGGAGACACCTCTGTCCTATGGAGATCCTGAAGGGGGAAAATATGGTACAAATGGTATCGCTACAAGCTCAGTTCAGTAAGGCCAGAATTCCTCTACAGTTTTCTCTCTGTGACTTGCCAATCAACACTACCTCTGTCAAATTCATATTTTGGATCATATTTATATCTACAATACTAGACCAGATACACTTCAGCTCACATTACCTTCAGCAAATCAAAATCTCTAACTTTTGAGTTAGCAGACCTCTTCCTTTCATACTCAGCAGCCAAATGATGAAATTCTCTCTGGCCCAGCAAAAGTACACTTTTGCCTTCCTGAAGCTGCTCAACAGCTGGATGGAAAAGTCTACCTTGACAGCAAGTCTTTGCATGTTTTATAAAGTGGTCCACACACACCATCCAGAGTTGACGACTTGATGTTTCAGCACTGAAACTGGGAGGAGCTTTGTTGTGGACTTAGCAGGTGTGAAAGTGGAGCCCTCAGCTCAAGGAATAATTCAGGGTGAATCTGACAAATTCTGCTTCTGTCAAGGTTTGTGTGCAGGGCAAAAGCATATTGTTTATTTCCCAAACCGGCTTTCATCAGGGACTATGCACTAAATACTGTCTGAAGTAACTCTTTGTAAACAGTTCCGTTCAAGTGTTCACATTCCTCACTGGAGATGTTTTGACCAAAGAAAGAGATCACCTGCTATATTTTCATGCCCTTGTTACTCTTGATAATTGCATTTCTACTGTCCATATTCACCTTGCTGCACGTGCCATCTCAAAACCGATTTTCATTACATTGATATTCAGCAAAAGCTCACATGAAGCGTGTATTTGGGGAAAATATTCTAGCCACCAAACGAATTCACTAGAAAGTGTGCAGACTGACTTAACATCACGAGAGGGCTTTGAGACCACCTGAGAGTTGTGCCCACTTGGAGATTCTCTAAGCTTGCAAGCAGTGTTGGTGCTCTGTAGAGATCTTCTGTTCTAGGCTGGAAGTCAATCCCTAAAGAACACATGTAAAATGGAAGCAGTTTTTAATCCAGTCCATCTTGAAATACAAGTGAAGGTGAGAATAAAGTTGAACATTACCCACCAAACTGTCCTGCTGCAGAATATGTCCTGTGGCCTCTGTTACTAAAATGAGATATACAGTATATTTTGCTGTTAAAGAGAGTTTATTATTTAGCAGCTCATGAACACATTCTACTTTGCACTTAATAAACTTGCTGCCTTTTATGATTAGCAAAGAAGAGCTTGTAAAGACAAGCTTAAAAAATACTGCTAATCAGTGAGCCTGAATAGAAAAGATTGTAAGCTGAAATGAGATAGGGGATTGAACGTTATTTTTAGAAAGAAAAGAAAAGGAAAGAAAAGAAAACAAAGAAAGAGAAAAGCAGTTTCGGTAGAATCCTTCTGACCAGTTCAAACTGAAACTGGTCTTTCATTAGCTTTGGTTTCCAGTGAGTGTATTGTATTATGCCTATGTCCTGTTCCGCAGGACATTGGTGCTGTCGGGCTGCAGCAGAGTAAAACCTTGGACCTGCTCCTTGTTGCAACAGCTGAAGTGAAAAATGACCAGGGTGTTGAGATGACGTCTAACCAAACACATAATCCGTCAGGAAAATTAAGGAATCTTAAAATGACACTGTTCTTGTGAAAATACTGCAGATAGAGAAAATTATGAATTTGAGAACAAAATCTCTTGGTTAAGAAAAAAGATATGAAATTCAGTTTTAAGGAGAATTAATATCAATGTAAATTGCAGCAGGCTAATCACTATGAAAAAGTAAGTGAGTGTGTTTAATCAAAAATGCTGCTTTTTCATGTAAGAACATGCAGTCTGGGCTGTGTCAACATGCTGTCTGCCTAACCGGAGTTCGTAGCAGTGAGATAAAGTACAAGCCAAGGCAATGTTGGTTGGTTTTTTTCTTTTTCTTTTTAATTGCCTCCCTAACTTTTTTTTTAAAAACCAAAAATCTCCCAAGCATTAAGCAGCCCTACTCTTTCTCAGATTTGTACTAAATTGGATCATTTTTTAGGAACTGTAAAACAACAGGAAATTAATCTGGACAACAGAGGGAGTTTCAGCAAAGAGATTCCTCTTGAATATTGAGACATGTTGGACCCAAGAAGTTTGGGAGTGATATTGGCCCCCAACCCCCTGAACTTTTTCCAATTTATTGCAAATTGAATCTTTGCAGAATGGAAATGGAGGGGTGGGTGGGAGGAGGTGGGGGGTGTAGAGGGCATGAAAACTCAGTAAAGCTCTCACACGCAGTAGGTACACTGAATGTTTTCCTGATCTGCAGGGGAAATAAATTTCTACATCATGCATTTGAGACTCTTACAGACCTTTAAAGCTCTTTTAAGGGAAACAGAACATCACCTGAAGGTCTTTGTCAAATGTTGGCATTGACTCTGATGGGCTTTGGCTCAGAGTAAGAGGATCCCTACTGCACAGGGTATATCCAAATAGTGAATCAGTCAAACTAGAGGACAAAAAAAAAAGATAGAATTAAACTCCAGAATCCAAACGAGCATCTCCAGCATATTTTGATATATTTTCCTGTCATCTGGAGATTGTCCAAGAAACCTGAAAAGCATAAAAATCGATCATGCTGTATGCATTTAGTACCTCTGAAATTTCTCTAATTGGTATATTTGCATGCCAGTGATGCTGCAGATAGTTTCCAAGTTAGAGTCACTGTTAGAAAATAAAGATTTAGATTCTTTGCAAATTATAGCATCCTTTTTCTGTAAACTTCAGCCTATACTTTTGGCAGTATGATCTAGTTTCTTTTCTGCACGTACCAGTTTGTTGGGAATAAAAAGCTAAAATGAAAAAAAATCCATAATAGTACAAACACGAGCGACTTCATTCTCAAATGCAATTACAACAACTCAAAGCTGAAGAGCTGGAGCAAAACCAATTAAATGGTTTAAGTACTAATAATTTTTCACTGTTTATACACAAAAAGAAGTGTTTAGGGAAGGAAGCTTTGTAACCTCTGTTCAGCCTCCAGCAAACCACAGCCTGATTCTCCTGTGTCTTTTGGTATATTACATGTCAGTAGTGGTCCAATGACAGCAGAGATCAGAGACTTCAAGTAGCAACAGACTCAATAGCCAGTGCAAAGCTATGTAAACTTTTATGTTATAGGCTCTTAAACATGAGGTTAAGAAAAAAAGTAATCTTTTTGATGACCAAAAGACTAGAAAACTACTAAAATACATATATTTTCATCTATAATTCTGTAAAAATAATCTTTATTTAAAGTGAGCAGAATACTTCTTTTTTTTTTTTCTCCTGCAAATTAAGTCCAGATATTCCTACCCCACTGTGTCCTTTGTGTTTTCCTGTCAATATTTTCTTCCTGACAATTTCTGTTAAAGAATTAGTGAGGAAAGCAATATGGACATACAAAAAAGTGCCAGAACCAGGTGTTTAGCTGACAATGAGTTTGATTTCCTTTCTGCTTCTAAACAGAATGGAGTGAACTTTCTCAAGCAGATGTGGTGTTAAAACCAAAACAAAACAACAAACAAATATTTATCTTTTGATTAGCAGGGGTCATTTGTACCTGTTTTCAGAAGTGAGGAATCATCTGCTGTCTCACATGAGTAGTGTAACAAGTTATATCTGTGGATACCACAGCATAGAAAAGAAATTCAACATTTGGCATGCACAGCTAGTAAACTTTCTCATCCCAAAATTCAAAAAGAAAAGGGAAGATGATCCAGAGAAACGAAGTCAACATCAGATTCAACTGATAGACAGTGAAGGGTGTAATAAATGCCGTCCACACAGTTTTATGGAAAACATCCTTGAGGATCTATGGTTTGTTTAATGGAAAGACTGCAGATATGTAGTGTACATGGACCTTGCTCAAGTGCTCAGTTTAGCTTTGCAGCACATTCTGATAAAAACTGTCTCATATAAATGGATTTGACTTGATATGCTGACAGATTTCAAGAACACGATTTTATTAAAGAACTGTAATTGAAATCACATTGTTTCAAGTAATTTTTTGCATGGAAGCATATTAGATCTGGTACAACTCAATTGTTCTCACCAGTGATCCAAAAGTACTTTCAAAAACTTTGATGATCAAAATTTTCAGATGACAAAGGTGGGTAGAATGAAAATATTGAGACAGACAAGCAGTCATATAGAACAACAGAAACAATCTGAGAAGCTGGGCCTGGCCATGAAATTTTCATTTTTATAGGTTTCAGTGCAAATTACAGTATCTAAGCACACAGACTACAGAACAAGCTTGGAAGATTACGGTCTCTGTCCTGGAGCAGTAATTCAGAGAAGGCTCTGCCACGATGTCCAGAAATCCCACCCTGAGGTCCCAGTGTCATACTATAACAGAAAAACATGGCCAGCAGCAGAAAGAGGAGTGTGTAACAGTGCCATTGAGCTAAGTGTTACTAATTCCTTTGCAAAGATTTGAAAAAGATGCAGGAAAGTATTTCCACAAAGATCTGAGAGACAAAGAATACAACTTGCACTTGAAACGCTTGAAGAGGACAATCTATTTAGTGAGTCTTAAAATGAAGACTGAAAGGTGATGAGATTACAACGTACAAGTCCTTCCCTGAGGGGAAACAAGAAAGTCCTAAAGTGCTATTTAATCTAGCACGGAAAAGTGTAACTTGGATCATTAGATGGAAGTTGAAGCCAGAGAAATTAAAACTAGAAGTAAAATACAACCTTTCATCATGAGAGTGATTAATTGCTAAAGGACATTATGAATGAAAGCAACTGAGTCTCCACGCCGGATGTCTTCATCAAGACTGGGTGCCTTTCAGGACCATACGCAAATACAGCAGAGCATTAAGTTCAGTAGCCAACATGGTGGCATAGCCTAAGCCATAAGCCCAGGAAGAAGGGAGGAGTTGGGGGGGGNCCAAGTCAAGTCTGTTTTGCCCACGATGGTAATTGCTGATTGATCTCCCTGCCCTTACCTTGACCCAGGAGCCTTTTGATATGTTTTCTCTCCCAGGTGCAGCTGAGGAGAGCAGTGATAGAGTGGCTTTGGTGGCCACCTGGCCTCCAGCCGGGGTCAACCCACCATGGGAGGGCTGTGCATGTTCTCCTTCCCTGTCAGGTCTTCCTCTCCCTTGCACCTAAAAGGAGAAAGAAATTGATGGCTGTTCACATTGCAAGTTCAGCTGGGCACGGCTCCTCCTGGGGACATCCCTCCTACTCTGGTGGCTCAGGTCCAAGAGGACCTCAGAGCTACCATTTGACTTCAAGGGCCTGAACAGCTCATTATGGTTCCAGTGCTTCATAAACATGGAACAAAAGGCAGCATCCCTTACGCCTGAAAATTAAATAGCACAGATGCACTAGATGCAAATTTACTGGCAAGTAGAAACAAGCATTTCCATATTTCTGCAGTATTCACACGGATCTGCTTTAGATGCCAATTAAAACAGCACAACAGCTAACAAATTAAATATGTCAGAGCATAAGATAAACATTGCACAGGAAAAGGAGCAGGCGTGACAGTTTAAACCCTACTGCATTTCTCAAGGTGAGCAAGCGAAGAGAAACTGCACGGACACAAAGGTCTCTGAAAGCAAGCCCCGCAGTCTGCGCCAGCTGAGGCGGTGCGATTTGCGGCGTTAATGATCCTGGCTTCTGGGAAGATCTGGCATCTTGTGCGAGAGTTGCAATAGCCAGCTGGACAAGGATCGACTCTGACAGCAACAGCGGCACGTGCTACAGAAGGAAATGATTAATGCTGAGAGGAGGTCTGAGGATTAAATGTATTTCTATTAACCTGCACTGCACCGTTTCAGGTTTCTGTCCCTCCAGCCCCTTGGCTAATACCTTTTTGACAAGGTTTTCCTGTGTTCCTCTCCAGGGGGAGGTGCAGGGACTAGATCTGATCCTGAATAAATGGTGTCTTAGCAAAAGCAGAGGGAGAGACTCAGGGGTCAGCTATCAGCTGTTTAAAATTGCCTTATGCCATCTCTCCCCATCTGTGACAGCCACTTAGGGCAAGCACAACATCTTAATTCCTGGGCCAAGACACAGGATGTGCAAGGACACCATGTCCTCCTGGAGCTCAACCCTGAGCTACTTGCTTCCAGATCCATGAGAACATCTCTGCTCCATACATATGATTATATATGATTCAGGGAGAGGCCCAAATGTGATAGGCTAAGAACAGTGATCAGTGATACAGGTACCAGTCTGAACTTCTAAGTAGTTGACAAATCTAAGGATATTAGTACGGAAGTTTGATTCCCCCACTCCATTGGAATTATTCAGGTTCTCCAACACCCCTCCAAAGACAAATCCAGGCCTACGCCAGAAGAGAAACATCAAGTGGATTTGGGGCCTTTCCATAAATATTGCATCAACACATTTTTCACAATCTGAAGTACGCGAAACCTTAACCAGGAAACAATTGTCCAGTGCGCCAGTGACTGCTGTAGCCAGAGAGCATCAATGCCTGTTGGCAGGTAGGGGACACTCTCTTCCAAGGGAGGCATCACCGAGCTCTGTAACACCTCCCTTTCCTCAGAGACACGCCGAGCATCCAGATTCACTGGAGAGACACAAAGCCCTGAGTTCCTGAAGAAAAGCTCTGCACCTATGTTTACACATGGTGTTTAATTTATTACCTCAAATCCATTGAGCTTCAATAAATGAAACCAGGTGGTCACGGGCTTAGAAACCTTTTCCTTTACTGTGCACACAGATTGGTACAACGTGTTCCTTCCTTTTCACAGTGTTACGATTCAACAGCATTTGGATATGCAGGTTTGCCTTCAAGTACTGTGAAAAGTAACCATCTGCCATTACCTGGTTCCTGGTAATAGTGTAGCACCCAGCTCCTCAAAAACCCGCTCTGAAATAAGCAAAAGCAATAAGTAAATATAGGTGTCATTTATCAGTACAATACTCCAAAGGAGCCATTAGAAAGCATTTGGGGCATGAAATGTGCATTTGTGACTGTACAGCACTAGCACAATAGAATTTTTAATCCTGATTAGGCTGAAACCCACATGCACTGCCACCCTACGATTAATAACAGTATTATGACTAAGAATTAAAATGCAAGCTGATCAGGTTCTGCTATGGAAATTGCTCTGTGCCCCTCAGACATGCAGAGAACATCTCTCCATCCCAGGACAGTGAGGCCAGGACCAGACTGCAAGATGCAGAAAAAGTACTTTGCCACCCCATCCTGACCCCAGTCAACTAGAGACTGGCTGAAGTCCTGAAGCCTGAGGTTTAAAATCCTTCCCAAGCCTTACTGTCACATTTACAATTGCAGCTGGGGTTTATCTGACTGCTTTACAGGATGCATCACACAGCACAACTGCTTTCCCATCTCCCCAGGGGCTCAGGAGAGACGAGGCCATGCTGCGTTTCAGAGCAGGTAATCCAGCAGAAAGGCAAAGGGCAGGAAACCAAACAAGGGCTTTCATGACACAGCACAGGCAGGCAGCGTAGTTAATGCCAGATGACCCCCGAATTCGATGTGCTCTTCAGATTTTCCCATGAAAAGTGCCTACCTTCCCCATTCAGCATCTGTTTGGGTGGGGTGGGGGGTCCTTCATGCGTACACCCACGCTGAGCATAGCTGTCCTCCAGCCACAAACACATGTCCTCCTGAACAGCAGCCAGTAACTGGGAACGGCATAAAGGAAATAGGCCTAGAATGGATTAAAAAAATTAATAGGATTTCTTCAAAAATGGAAGGAAGAAAACCGTGCTTGGTCAGGCATCAGGAAATACAGGTATGTTAGTATTTGCACTGATCTTTACCTCCAGTAATAACATTTCCATAAGCTACAAAAAGGATGGGAAGAAGAAAAATGAAGCAAACAAACACTAGGTGGGTAACTACAGTTATTAATCAAAAACCCTTTGAAAGCACGAGCTTGCTGTCTTAAGAGAAACCATGTCCCCTCCATTTCTGTTTTGAAAACGAAAGCTTTAATACACTACATTAAGATAAACAATTTAAGGAGCAAAAGACAAAAAAAAGTGCTGCCCTTCACTGAAAATTTATATACCAGCCAAGGCAGGGATGCATCTGGAAGAGCAAGATGATCTACAGACTTCCTTTCATCACCACATTACCATCTGGTATCTTCAAATCAGAGTGTGTAGCATCGTGCCGAGCCTCCCTACGCATTACTGTTACACCTAGGGGAGGGTGGCCGCTTCTACCACGTCACGAGGCTTTCCAAGCTCTGCGGCCGACCCCAGCTCACCGAGACGCTGGCTGACCCAAAGCCAGCTGAAGCCATGGGGAATCCTATCCCTGATTTTAATGGATTTTGGAGTAAACCCTGAAGTATTGCATATCAAAGCAGTCTTAAACTTGAAATCTTTTTTTTTCTTTTTATTTTTCTGGTGAAAGGATCCAGGCTAAGTGGAATGACCACATCTATTTTTCTCAGGACAAAAGCTGGAGGGATTTGCTTTGAGACACGTACATTATTTGTCAGGCAGTCTGAGAATCTCTTCAAATCAGAGTGATTTTTTTGTGCGTTTAACTCAAACTACACCGTAGCAGCCGAGCACTTTCAGTTATCAGTTACACTTGAGAAACGGTGGTGGAATAAAGTTACAAGGAAATACGATTTTGTGCAGGACAGCACAAAACTGACAGCGGGATTTTGCCCTTAGAAAGCTGAAACAGAAAGCTGTGTGCAAGAGCAATTGTCTTGCCACTGTGTTTCCAAGGATTCCCTTAGAAGGAAATCTTGTTATTCCAATAGGGTGAAAGAAAACATGATTCATTTCCACAGCACACGCTGTCTGATATCTGGGCTAGGAAGCCCTTGAATCTTTGTTGTCTGTTCCCCCCGCTTCACCGACAGTATCAGAGAGAAGGGAGCAGGTGAATCGTGGTAGAGGAGATGTCTGCAGTGCAGCGCCCTGGATGGCAGGCAGTCTTCCTTTCTGTTTGTGCCCAGTTTTCTTCTTAGACGGACTTTTCTCAAGGTACTGATCAGATACTATATAGAGCTGTTAAGGCAGGGCAATGTGAAGCCTTCACAAGGACCATCTTTCAGGTGGTCAGGAGATCAGGCAGAAAGTAAGATGCACATTTAATTGAAGCCTGAATTATGCAGCAATATGGAGGGGGTAAAGAAATGCCAGATATTTTTTCATTGAGTATTTGACTTTGAAATCTTTGTATATGTTTTGTTATACAGTCCTATATGTTTTGTTAATGGGATTTCTAAATGTTGCTTGTTTCTATATAATTTTCCATCCCCTCAGGAACTGTTAGCCATCACCTCCTCAGCAGTCCCTGAGATTTTAATGGGACTTCTTCATAGATTCAGCCTTTTGACTAATTGCAGAGTCTTTTGCCACTTGAGTTGACAGAGTAAGTGAAAGTAGTCTTAGATTGCCTGCCTCTGTGGATCAGAGGAGGAAAATTAAACAATTTGTGGATAAACTTAATAGAAAGGTGATGGAGAGGCCCAGGAGCTGATGGTGCTAGTTCAGGAAGGCAATGAGCTGAGGGGACAGAAATGCTTTTGCTTTCCTTTCCATCTCCTGAGAGATGGAGCTGTCCATCTCCTGAGAGAAGGCTTGCTTTCGTCTGCTGACAGAAACCTGCATCAACAGTTTCTTGTGGGATCATCTTTCCTCCAGTCCTCCAGCTTCAGTCGTACCTAAGAGATGTTTGCTGGTTTGTGTTCGTGCTATTCTATTCTCACAGCTACTGGATATTTCCTTGTGTGTACTGAGAGTTATTCCCCAGCAGAGGTGATTAATTTTTCATACACAAAACGTTTTGGTGCTTTTGAAAGCATTAATTTTCTGTCCTCACATGTTCTCATGCTGATTTTCCCTCAGAATTATGGCTGAGAAGAGCATTCTGTCATTTTTCTGTCCCAATATGCCATATCTTTTCACCAGAGTCATTACCATGACATCTAAATCCTGAGCAGTGCACTGCCTTTTGACACACCGCGTGCATCGTTGCTTGAAAACCCACTTCTGAGGTGGATTGCCACTTCAGCATGAGGAAGCAGTGAAGATATTACTCCACCTTTAAACATGTACATTTGGGCATAGGTACCTGCACCCAAAGCAGTGGATGCAGAAGCTCCACTTTTCTTTGTGGATTGCCCTGGTCAGCACCAGCTGCCACAAACCATACGCAGATCAAAGGTGCAGTCTGGTCGCACAGAGACTTAAAGGGTGGAGAGCAGGAAAATGCATGCAAAAACAGCGTCTATACACCAGCTCCCAGTCTTGCCCTTGGTACAAGCCCAGTACACACAGACAAGAGCAATTCTGGCCCTCAGGTGAACAGCTTGATTTTAAAACCAGATGCCTAATGAGTTGCGTACATCTCCATTCACATCCCAGTTAATAGTTTGTACTTTTCTTTCCCTGTGGACAGTATGTAGAAATACATTAATATTAATTGAAACCCTAGAGATTATGGAAACTTTTCAGTAGAATAAAGCCTTACATAGAACAAGAAACACAGACTCTACAAATAGAAAACATTTCCACAAGAGGTCGGGGAAAAATGGATTAATAAAAGCAACATGTCATTTTCCATTTAAAAACACCACCATCAATAAAATCAGCTCTTCGCCCTGTCTGCAAGCTCCCTTAGAGGCAGGCTCCATCATTTCATGTCGGTTGGAGCTGTGGCTTAAATGCTAAAAGAAGATTGAAGAATTACCTGGAGTAAACTCACCAAATTGCCCTGTGAAGCCTGGCGGGTATCTCAGTGCTGGTAGGCTCCTTTGAAAAATCCCATGTTATATTAGAGCAGCAGGCAAGGCTGCTTCTCATTTTATTGCTCTGGATTGGCTAAATATTTAAGGGTCATCGACTTGGAATATTTTTCACGCAGTACAATCAAGTACCACTTGGTGGTGATTATTGAGCACACGGCAAAATATCGTTCTTGTTAATGAGAATACACTGAATTATAAGTTAACAAGCAGTGACCATGAGTGTATTAAAACTAGTCTAAATTAATATAAGTATATTTTCGGATTGCAATATGCAGCTGCTTCTCAGCATGAGGATTGCAGTGTATTGTAACCCATGCATCGCAGTTACTACTGCATTTTCTTTAAAGTGCTAGTCCTAAGGCCACATATATTTCCCACAGTTACACATGGTAGTGGATTTACAGCCTATGGGTACTTGGCATTCTATATGTAATGTGTATATTTAAAAAAATTTCTTTTCTTAAAGCAGAGGTCTGTTCAATAGACATGGAAGTGTAACTGGTGTATGTACACAGTGAAGGCTGTAATTTAATCCCTCTTTAATCGATCAAATGAGTGTATAAGGGCCTTGATATATCACAGAGAAATGCTTAACAATCATAATAGACTTGTTTCACTAGAAAAACTCAGGCACTTCCAAAACAACTGAAGTTGAGCATCATGAACAAACTGCTGATAAATGATCGAATCTTGATAAAAACACAAGAAAAACCAAAAAGCCAGCAGTGAAATGCAAGCTTTTAAAAGAAAAGGAAAGAAAAGAATGATGCTACTATTCCACCCATTTCAGTTGACTAAGATCACTCTTACGGAAAATGACCCTGGAGGAAAACAGATCCAGAACAAAGGAATACCAGCAACCAGGACAGCCACTACAGCGGCTGAAGAGAGAAGCAGGAGTATCATGCCAATAGTTTGAGCAGCAGGCTGCACTCCACACAGCAGCTGATTTACTGCTTATACTTGACAGGCAGCGTCCCGGTAGTTGGGGTAATCACATCGCTCTTTGTATCTATTTCCAGTGTGTCGCACAGGTTGGAAAGGCAATACAGCGACCGGTAGCTTGTGAAAGCACTGTAAGCCTGAGCTGAAAGGACACGAGACATTTGTTTCCATCTTTTCTAAACTAAATTCCAGCCAAGGCACTGTTGGGAACTGAATGACAGTGAGAAATCTGTATTGTATTGACAAGCCAATAGCCAGAACTGACTTCTTTTACTGACCTGGAACCCAGTTTGGACCTGAGACACCAAATGCTCTATCAGCAAGTTTTCAATTGTGCCAGCATTAAAAGTTAATTTTTTAATGCAACTCTCCAGCCCTCTGCACTTGCTCTAGATAAAAATAAACTCATTAGTCAAAATTGAAAATAGTGATAAAAACGTATAAAGGGTGAAGAGAACAATAGTACTAACATAAACAGAATCTGTCTTCAGAAGGGAGATATAAAAATCTCGGGAAGAAATAATGAATTTTATGGAGGCAATAAGAAAACAAAGATAATTAAAAACAAACCCAAAACTCTTTACTGTCATGATGCCCATGTAATAGCTTCCCTACAGAAAAATGAAGGAACTGTCATCTGAACACCCATGTATGGGAGAAGGAAGTTGTGTTTCTCTTGGCACCAGAAATACGTGTTTCCTGTTTTAATTCAGATGAGCACCAAAGAGATTCGACCCCAGCTCCTGTAACGCTAGAAACATTCTGGTACCATCAGTCTTCAGTCACTAAATAAATATTATGGCGGCAATGCCCTGTATGGTACTTTAGCAGTTTCTTCCCCAGGCAGACTGAGAAGTATAAGGATTAGCTACAGCTTTGTGGAAACAGTTTTTATTGAATATGTCTTTCCTGTTACTTTTGCAGAACAGGTAATGCCTTTTATAACAACCAGATCAGGTATAAGCATCTGGTCAGCTGAGAGGTGAACACCTTACACGCTGAGTAGGCAAATGGATGGCAAAGCCTGCTTGCTTTCAGTGAGCAGACCCCCGAGCACCACAAACCACCTCCCCGCCACACGGTTTGAGCCCGTGAGCTCTCGGCAGGGCACCTGGCAGAGGCAGGGTCCCTGCCGCCTCCACTGCCGCAGACTCTGAGTAAGACGGTATGCTGATGTCTCTAGAGAGGGAAACATTTGACTTATCTATCTGTTCAGCTGAGCCAGTAACCATACCGATTAATTTCTATTTTATTAATTCTTTTCTACAAGTGGTTTTAAGTGGAAACATTGCCCAGCCCATGCAACAGTTTTCTGCTCACAGTGCGCTTCTCCAGCTCTTACACCACCCAAGCTCCAGTACTCATTACCCACCTCAAAACTTCCCCTCCAGTGATACAACTGTATGTAGTCCAGAGACTGAGCTGCCTATTTTGAGACCTAAAATGCAAATAACTACCCATAGTTACACCTTTCTTCCTGCCCATTAGGCATATTTTCCAATCTCCAAGTTTCACATGTTTTTAGCTGCAGTTAAAAACATTTTTCAGGAGTAACACCACATTGTAGCCAAAGTGCTAGCAGACTGATTCCACCCCCTGGCCTTGTGGGCAGTGACGGACAGAACTGTACCTGCCTCTCCATCACTCCAGCTGGAGTCCATCACTCCCTTCCAGCTGGAGAGATGTAGACAACCTCGCCCCAATGCCCTGTCACCTTCCAGTGAAAAGCAGAAAGGCAGCTCAAAGCACAGGCTGCAGATGTAACTACCGCTGTGGGGATGCAAAAGATCACATTTCAAGGCTCATCTAAAAACCCCACTGCGCTGCGCGTGGAAACCTGCCAGTGCTTTAAGAGCAGGAGGCTTCCTGAGACATGACTGACCACTGAAAGGCAATTTCAGAGATCATATAACCACGACTGCCAGGGTATATTTAAAGATTGCTTCCTTTTCTTTTATATTCTGTTATTGTTAATAATGCACCTAAAATTTAAATGCTGTGTGCGAGGTCTCTGGTGGGAAGCAAAAGCCTGTGCAGATAAAACAGTTTAAGCCAACAGTTTCCTTTCCTGCAAGCCCTGTCTGAACCACCAGCTGTGTCTGCCAGAGCAAGTGCTGCCTTAAATAACTCCCTCTCCAGACAGTAAGGTGAGGCTGGCAACCAGACACATCTTCTTGGAATAAATTAAAAAAAAAACCAAACCAACAAACCACAAGCCCAACACAACAGTCCATTAATAGCTCTGTGGAAGTGGTAAAGTCTCACTTATCCCTGTTTAATTAGGAGGCTGAGCACTTTTGAGAGCTGGAGCTTTACGACTAAGCATTTCAGCTCTGTCCCGGTGTTGCCTATGATTCATGCCAGGGCCCACCCCTGCCGATGCTTCTTCACCTCCCCATCTTTTTTAAGCTCACCAGACACGTAGTGCGCAGCTGATATCTGGAGCTGCCTTCCCTCCTTCCTCACAGCCATCGATTCCCTTCGGTCAAGTTTCTGCTGAAAGGGATCTCAGAGCCTCTGTCGTGCCCTTGTCCTTTTCTGTCCATTTCTGTAACAACCTGTGTCACTGGAATGAAATGCCCCAAAACTGCTTTTTGTAGGATCTTTACCAGGCTTCATCTTTGCCCCTTTCCTTGCTCTCTCCAAGATATAACTGATGAGCAAGTCGCTGGAGGTCCCACCTGCCCCCAGCACTGGCACTACACTGTTCCCTCATTTGGGGAAAAAATGTACTGCATTTTTTCTCTGAGAAGCATGACTTACTACTATTCCAGTGCATCGTTAAGAAATACTTCACCCTATTTATTATTTTTAATTAAAGTCTGCAAGGCATTAACCTAAATTTTAAGTTTTTGGGTGCTAACAAGGGCAGGCTGGCTGACATTTTTAAAATTTTTACATTTTGACCAAATTGTTGGCAAAGAAGATATTAAAAACAAACAAACAACCAACCCCAACAAACCAACCAAAAATGATCTTTCGGGATACTTCAGACTCTTAAAGAAGCACTTTTAATGAATTTAGCAATGCAGCTCAGGTTAAGATACATACTCAAACCAACTTGAAGTTGATGCAGAATACAACAAAAGCTGTTTCTCTCTGTTAAGCACCCCTATAAAACAATTTATCTGCCTCACCTCAGCCTTTACAGTGAGTTTCTCTGATGGCATCAGAGGAGATGACAAGCCTACCTCCCCCAGACGAACTGCTAAAGCTCGCAGATGAACGCTAAATTTAAACAGAACCCATTTTTCCTTGCTTGGAAGGATTTGATCAAATCTCTCAATATTGTGTTTGCATCTATATGCACAGAATTGAATATATACCATTTTCTTGTGCTGCTTTTCCTGGGAACAACCCAGGGCTGAGGAAGCATCAGAAATTAAAGTATTATGCAGTCCTTGTCACTGTCAATATTAAAATATTATTTCATACTCTTTTCTCAGCAACTCCCGCTGAGATTCAGAAACAGTTTGCACATAAGGATTACTACTAATTAAGTTCAGTCTCATTCTTCAGCCTCCCCTCAATCCACAATGTAAAATATAGTTAGACTTTGAATTTGAAAGACTAATTGTGTAAGATACCTATTGTTCCTCTGTGGAGAAGGCAGCACTCAGCTGCAGTTTCTACAAGAGGCTTCCTGCCTTCTGCACAGCTCTGTCTCAAGGCAGGAGGACTGCTCTGCGGACAGGGAGATAAACGGGGCTTCTAGCTCACGCAGACCCACATCACACAGCCTTCAGTCCTGAGGAAAGCACCAGCAGGTTTCAATTGCTCTTAGAGCACTGCTTACTATTAGGAGGTAAAGGATGCTTGACCTACTATTTATAGTATGCAGCTGGGAGTAAAGGCGCACATTAAAGTGCTGCCCAAATCTAAGCTTTCATATGTTGGCACTGAGCAAACACCCTCAAGTCCAAGGAAAGCAATGATGACACAGATGTCTTTTTGGAAAAACTTGACTAGCATAAAAATCTTTTCACAGATCAGGTAGTTATCAGCCTCCAGGCTATATTTTACAGTCCCCAGATACCTGCTGTTAACATTCATCTTCCACTAACAATATCAAAGCAACACAAGACAGAAGAAAAGCCCTGCTACATCTTCACACATTTACCAATTTTCAGGCTTAGAGTCTTTTTTCAAAAGCTTTTGTAGGTAAGGACAGACACAAAGTTCCAAGCAAAGAAATAATTTGACTGTGCAGCCTTTAAGATAAGCACATCTGGAGCAGAGGGGGAGAAAAACTTGCAGAAAGGCAGACGTCTAATAGATCGGTTGCATGTCAGAATCTGTCAGCAGTGTGACTCATTCAGCGCTCATTTCTACTGTAATAAATTATTGCTTTTCCAGGCTTGAATTTTCTCACTTGCTGTTTCGCTACAGTGCTGCACGAAATAACCCAGGGCTGAGCACCGCTCTGCAGGAGTGCCACATGCAGTTAATCATTAGCAATATAATTTTGGCAAAGGATGGAGAAGGGTGGTGCAATGTATGAATAAAGAAATGTTAAACAAATAAACAACAGGCAGCAGCAGCTGGATTAGAAATGAATGGCATGGCATAACTGCAGTATGCTCTTTTACACTGAGATAGCAGCCTGAGTCCAGCCTGCTTTGATTAATATTATTGCCATCAAGGAGCCAGTTGTCTTTCTCTGTCTAGTGACCATAGCCTGAGACAGAAAGTCCAGATTTTCGAGCACACAGAGCATGCCAATCAACAACTAAGGGCAGAAAAAGAAGTGGAGCATCCCTCTGCCTCTTCTCCCCTTCTTCACAACAGGCCTTTCTCTTTTACATTTCTGTTCTGCTTGCTCAGCTTCATTATCACCCTCTCTGCATGTCTCCTTTGTCCCAGCCTTTGGGCAGTTAGTGCAAAATCTAAAAGTTATTTTCCAGAAGTCACAGCTGGATGCTGCAAAGTATCAGCAGATGCTGGCATTTCCCCAAACACTCGAGATCACCTTTTGCTCCAGGGTAGGTAAGAAGAGAAAGTAGGAATGCATAAATAGGGATGAAAAAAGAAAGGAGACTTCTAGTGTGAAAAGGACAGACCAGAAAACTTTCCTTGCTGGACTTTTCTACAGTATTTTTTCCTGGGGCTAGAGGAGGAAGAACCAGCTTTTCTTTTCCCACTTTCCTGGGGGACTTGCCACTGGGTTTTTACCTGTCTGGAAGAAGAAATTAAAAACTCAAATTCAGAAACAAAAATCAGCACCCACCACAACCCCAGACCCTATGTCTCCTTTAAAATGACCATTCAGGTAGTTCAGTGTGAGGGTGGCATGGAAGAGGCTTGCTGAAAGTCAGGAGCTGATGCAATAAATGTGAGTTCAATAATATGAAATAAGGGCTTTTGATATATTTGGTACAGAGTTAAATGACTGTTTTTAGAGCTGCTTAAACAGAACATGCCTGTTTTCTTCATTTCCAGCAGCTCTTATTTTCCATATGAGTTACAGGCTACAAATGACAAAAGGATCATGACTTCCAATCAATAGCAATTAAAAAAATCAAGAGCAGTCTCCGTAGCGTGACTGCCCATGAGTACTGCACAAGTGTTAAAGACACTTCCTCCCAAATAAAAAGAGTAAACCAAGAAAATCTTACTAGTCATCTCCATCACACTGACTTGCATCCTGTCGTCTCTAGAGCTAAAAATTTATGAGGTGAGATTTTTAAAAGTATCCATGAAAAGCTGTTATTTGAATACACAGGTGAAGTGTTTTAGATGGTAGTGTTTTCTCCTGGAAACATACTTGGACAAAAGGTTGCATACCTGTCTGTAACCCTGATATTTGTACTTCTGGGCGTCCACCAGCAAATGACCTAAAGCCTTGACCTGGAAACTCACCAGCCTTCGTCAAGCTCTTCATCAGCATGAGACAGGTCAGGCTGCATATGCACTCGTGGCAGAGAAAGGAGAAAATGGGGAGCAGGAGAAGCAGCAGCGACGCAGGGATGAGCAGGCACTGCGGTTCAGATGCACTGCCTTGCCTGCACTGAGAGCCTGACTTGGAATTAATTTTATACTATCTTGTCACTAGATTAACTGAAATATAAACAGCACGCTATCATTTGGTGAATCATTTGTCAAAAAACCTCTCATATCTAAACAGATTGTCTGCTCCTCAGCTCCTTGTCTGATGGCCTGAATAGTAATTAGTGTTTAAGAAAAGAAGAAAAAAAAAAGGCATATTGGTGCTACAAATCAGATGAGGGGGTTGGGTTTTTTACGTTCTTTTTAAGAAAAACCTATTAAAAAACAGTATGTAAATGAGGACACACGAATAACATTCGTGGTAGGGTTTTTAAAGTACATTCAGACATGGCACTGAAAGGTGATGTTGGTTTCCAAGATAGCCCACAACAAAGTTAGTCTCAGAAGTTGAGGGGGGTCACTCATCTAAAATAGTAGCAATGACAAATCTACAGACCAGAATTTCCTGGGGCGGGGAGTGGGGGGAAGAGGCCTAAGATACTTCTAGCCAGATAGTAACACAGACAGTTTTAAGTCAGCTTCTTATTGCAAGGTAGAAATACTGAAGTGATCTTACTAGAGTATGTGGCGCTAGAAGTAATATGAAAAATCAAACAAATTTCCATCCAAATGTAAATCCCTTGTGGGACAGAATGAATTTTGCCAAAATCTCACTCAGCAGAAAAAAAAGTAAGTTGCAAAGTGGTTTTGGAAATATGAGTGTGAACTTCTTTTCTGTTTTGAAACCTTCCAGCTTTATAAACTTAAACTGTACTGTAAAATACAGTATTTCCCTAGATCTTTCATTTTAGAAGGCTGACTTGCTGTTTATTCAGGACCAGGAGAGCCACAGAGATTTTCAGCACTTTGTTCACAGAGAACTAATAACGATAGCCTGGAATTTGTGCATTTTTTGCCTTACTCTCAAGCCTCTATAGAGATGACAAACTTCTAATTAACTATCAAAGGCAACAGGCAAGTCTTTAAAGCTAGTCTGATTATCCAGGTAGTTTATAATTAAACACAGCTGATCATTAGTGCTCATACCCTGGGTGTAGAAAAGCTTGGGCTAACAGGCTGAGATTGCTCATCCTCATACAAGGCACCTGCACTGCGGGGGACCCTTTGCCTTGCATCTCTGCTTGGCGTCTGCAATGCAGGAGTGAGAACGTGCATCGCTTCAGCAGAGATACCCACCAGCACACTCATTCCTGTGTTCGAGAGCTAAGGTGCGATCATACAGTTTAGGACGGGAAATGCTTGGCCCGACCTTGCAGTGACGTCCTAACAAGGCAAGGAGCATGCTGAGCGCTGGCTTAGCCTGCTGCTCCATGCTCAGTTGCCAACAACACTCTGCAGTTTACCCACTCCCCATCAGAAAATGCAAGAACATTGCATTAGAGGGTCAGAACTCAATCCCCAGCAGGTAAGCCTACAATCTAGGGTTTTTTTTCCAACTGAGTCTGAGAAACCATCTTCCTCACCCTGAAGCATCAGTAATTTTTGCAAATGGGAGACTGATGGCATTTAAAACCAAAGTATTTCACAGCCTTCCCCTGCAACGTTGGTGTTTATTTGCGTGGCATTGGGGATATGCCAGGTGTTCTAAAAAGTCACCTAAACCTCATCTCCCTTTCAGCTTTGCAAATAGCAGCTAATCCATCTACACTCTTTGTCAGGTCTGTTTCTTCAGCCTGGCTTTTTAAAGCTCCTGGCCGAATCACATCTATGACCTGAGGATGCTCTCTTTAACCCAAACAATAAATAATAATAACCGAAGCATCTGGGATTTCATGGATATGTAACTACTGCGAAAGTGAGCCCTGCAACAGGCTGCAGACCTGTCCAGAGAATTTACAGTCTCATCAGAAAACACAGAAATTGCACCAGCGAGCTGGCTGATAAACTGTACACAACAGTCACAAATACTGATTTTCTTACAAACAACACCATGACAAGCAGCAGTGGAAGTATACCACTGTGCGAACCCTGGGCGAACGTCAACACGAAAATGATAGGTCCCTCTGTGCTTCAGCAAGCTTTTCTCAAGTGATAGGAAAAGCTTTGCACACCCACAAAAAGTGTGGCAAGCTACTTTTGGAGAAGGTAAATCTGATACACTCCAGCAAAGTGAGAGGCAGAAATCTGAAGCCCTGATGCTTTTGGTGGCAGGAGGAGGAAATGGATTCTTTTATGATTTTTGAATAGCAAAGTACTCTGCAAAGTGGGATTCAAAAGCAACAGCAAGGTGACCCCAGTCTCCTTTCTGGAGAAGGAAATCAGATTGACAAGTGTGAGAATAAACTACTTGCATTGCAATGAGTGGATTAATTAGATGTGGACTCTGAGGTCTGCCTGACTTTTAATTGTCCCTATAGTAAAAAATGAATTTTGCTTCTCCAGTGCCTGTTCACACCTGGTTCTCACCTGGACTGCTTATTCCAAGGTTCCCTCTTGGCTCTGCAAACCCAAACTCACTACACTGTGACATGTAACTAGAATCACTGAGACAGAAAGATAATTATGGAGAAGGCACCACAATGTTTTCCATTCTCTAGCTCTGTTGCTCTGTTTTCCTTCAGATGGCCAAGCTACCTACTTATTATCTAGGAACGTACCTACAACAATGAACATGTTCATCACTATTTATTTTGGAAATAACAAATGGAAGAAAAAAAAAGCTTTTTTTTTTATGGCAGCACATCTCGAGTTGTCCTGACCTTGCACTTTCTGTACATCTTGTCTCTAAAGAGATTCCACTGGGAATTAGGGATGTGCAAGGTTATAACCTGAGAGCCAACACATCTTTGGCTTTGTAACTGAACACTGCAGAAAGACAAGGACAAAATTTAAAAGAGAAAGACAATTATTCTTTGGTAGGAGTGTTTTGGGAGCAGTGTCAGAACCATTCTTGTTTGCAAGTGAAATTCTTTCCAGATCCTGATGTTAAAGATAATGGGTAGGAAGGACGCACTCCAGTTCTTAACACTGGAGCACAACTGTACCACAGCACAAACTAGAGTCTTGCTGCCCCAGGCAACAAGCTCAGGCCTGATCAAAGCAAGTCACAGCTCTCCTCTAGCCCAGGGGTCATTGCAGCAGGGATCCAAGTCTTGAGGTCAGCATGTGGCTGGGACATAACCCCAGGCCAGGGAAGATGGACACATGTTAATCTTCAGGTACCTCAGAGCAAATCAACATTGTGCAAATGAATGATATCCATGTGAACATTCATGTTTCAGTTTATTTAACAAGAAAACGGAAGAATTTTTCGCATTTTACATCTAACTGAATCTATTCTTTGCTTTCAGTTTAAATTAAGAAGTTGGAGGAAAAGACCAGCTGTCAGTCTTTGCCACCAGTAGAATGATAAATGGGATATAAAAATCCCCATTGTAGTAATGTTTCCTTTTTTAAAAAAAGTCAGCCTTCTATGAGCAGGATGGCTCAGACACTAGCAGTAATACCTGCATGACACAGGAGTTCCTGCCATCTCATTCTTTTGAATGCACTTTCCAGCTCAGTTGTCTTGATCTTGTGCTGCGTCTCTTAAAAGTCAAGATGGCCATTCAGCCCTGGTAAAAGACATAAAAACGTGTGACAGGAGAAGGCTGAGGAAAAGAAATGTCAAACTGTGGCAACTAGCTACAAATTAATTTCCAGTTCTTTATCTTCTACCATATTATGTCAGTGTTAGTCAAGGGCGTCAGATTAGCTTCAGAATCAGCAGTAATAACACCTCTCAGATCTGTGAGCACTTTACAAGTACAGCTATTTCTGTCTTACAGTTGGGGTCAAAATTCAGCTGGGGTGACTTTCCTACCATAACATCATAAGCAATTAGCAGAATTTGAATTAAAGCCTGTCTCTACTATATCTTACATTACCAAAGGCTGCCCTTGCTGTGCTACAGTGTTGTAGGATCTACGCTTTACTATTGATTTAATGTTCTAATGGCAACCCTTCATGCCCATCATAGACACAAAAGCACAAGACACAGCCCTACATCGGTTGCACAGACAGACAAACAACGACAAAATTCTTTCCTGTTGAGTAAACTCAAACTTTATTTTCCATGACAGCACCTATATTTTGTGTAATGAGAAGGCTGGCAGGAACTCAGGCAACAGTTTACAAAGAGTTGAAGTAGCCTGCAGGGGCTGAGAGCTGAACCCATACCATTCTGCAGATTTCAAAAAGGTCTCCAGAGGCAACACACTCAACTCGTGAACCTCCAAGTTTAAAAGCATTATTCTCACACTTCACTTACGTTTCATATCTGGAGTCCCATTGTACTCAGAGCGAACAGTCACGGAATAAGCAACGACCTTTTCTCTGGCAACCTTGCAACATGTAAGACAAGACAAAGTGACTGAAAAGAGAAAACAGATGGGCAATTTATCAACATGCTAAATGCCATTTCTCCCCAAAGTGCACTCCTCTCGCCACCAATTCTCCTCTTTCAGATCTACCCACCCTCCTGAGGGAACACGTGCTTTTCCTTTCATTTCCTCTAAACTGACTTGCATTAGCCAGCTAACATCCTCCTAGAGTTGCCTTGCCATCAAGCTGCTCCAGGTCAGAGCTGCTCTGCTAACATTCGTCTATTCAGGGGTATATTCAACCGCAGGGTAATTCCCTTTATTTAAGCAGCATAGCTTATATCTTCATGAGAGAGAGAGACAAACTACCTTGATTTAACATGATAGTTCACGTGAAGACCTTGTTCATAGTCACATAGAAGTTAACGTCCCATTGGCAGTCAGGGGTTCAGAAAACACATGCTGTTCCTAGGAGCAGAAGGCCAACCCCACAAAATACAGGTTTGCCAAAAAATCCATTGTGTAACTAGACAATGCCAGGGTTTCTGGGTAGGGTGTTATTATTATCATGCTCAGTCAAGCAGAACTGGCACGATGACAAATGCTTCAGCCCCTGAGAGAGCACTAAACACAACATGGGTGAGAGTAAATGCGATTCTCGACTGATATAGCTGTATTATCAAGAACACCTCGTCCAGAAGTGTAGCAGTGTGGCAGCAACAGTACATTTAAAAAACGAGAGAGAACAATTCCTTTCCTTTCTTCCTAGCATTTTCCAAACAGCAGGTCTCTATCAGGTGCAGCCAACAGCAAACCTCGATTATAAACATGCAGGCACTGAACAGCTCCTAATGGCAAAGAAACCTCATCTGTTCCTGAAATATGTTAAAACAGGAGATCTGTCCCTTCAGTGCACAGCAACTGCCTTTTGCACAGGCTGTAACAGACTGGAACTATCATCGTGTTTGTATTTCTTGAGCTTTCATAAAACTGAGAATGAAAAAGAAAATTGAAGGCTTTTAATTCACTTTCATGTATTTCACATGCAAGAACATCCAATTATTTAAATGAAATATATCATACTCTTGCCACAAATCTGGGCCAGGAGGGAACTCGATTTTGGAGGAGGGGGCTGAATAAATCGGAGCTGCTTTGTTTCAAGTGTTTCGTGGGACCGGCCATCCCATTTTTTTGCCAATGAAAGTTGCCACTTACTTAGTGGACCGAGATAACAGATCTAATTTCTTTTTGTCCTTATTATGTAGCACTTGTAAATTATTGTCCTTTCCATTTTCATTACTAACACTTTTGTCCACTTTTACTCAGCAGCACTGTCTTGTCTTCTTGCTAAGGCTGCTCCTCGCAAGATTTGTTCTGGTTTTGGGAAGTAGGCAATGTAACCAATTCAGCAGAACGCTATCTTATCAAATGCTAACATTAGATGACCATCTTTGCTATTTTTGCAAGGCTTTGCAGAATTTTACAACTGAAATTCTCATGAATAAAACTCCTGATCAAACAACAGAGGATAACAGTCCCATAGGCATTGAACAATTCCCTTTTCTGTGCAGGAGACTGATAAAATCAGCTTTCATGCTTTGTTTTATATTTATTAATCTAGAACACTCTTTGGTCAACTGCTTTTATTTTCTTGGTATGGAGGGCTATCAGGTGGCAGAAAAACAGGGGAATTCAACATAAAAAGCCAGGTCTCCTGAAACAGCATGGGAATTCTGCCTCATGTAGAACAAAGCAGCCTTGTTCTGAATTTACCTGGCTCCTTGAGGTGTCTGTCCCTGGAAGCATTGTAAAACCATGGGCTATTTTCTATCCTTAGCCTCTGACACCAGAAGCACTGCCAGGGGGAGGAAGGCAGGATGAATGTCAGCCAATTCTCACCAAGGCTCTCATGCCTGTTTTACTTCTTCAATCTCCTCCTCTGCCTTCCTTAAGCAGCCACCACGCCTCTCCGCCTCAGCGCTTTTGGGCAGTGCCTCTGCCTTGCCATGTCTTTGGATACAGTAGGGATGGGAGCATCCCAAGGAAGAGACGAGCTGTGGTCCTTCCTCTTTTCAGGGGGAGGGTCAAAGACTGAAGCTCAGCTCTCCAGGCATGCTTACAGCCTTATCACAATGCACTAGACAATGGTGGGAAAAAGATTTTGCAATAAAACTGACACTCTGAAAATTTAGTAGATTCATAGAGAGAAAGAAACCAGTGTGGGAGTGGTAAGTAGAGAGAAGTTGAAGTACCCCAGCAGTTCGCTTTTCATAACAACACTCTGCTTGTTAAATCTCAAGTTAATCACCCGAAACGCACGGGTGCTCTGGCCTCTTGTTAAGGGGCCTCCTATGCGGCAGGTATAAAAAGCACACTCATAAATCTCAACCACTCACCTTTTCCACAGAAATATGCCCTGTAGATGTATCGAATGCTGACAGACTCTGACCTATTCAGAGATGCAAATATTAATGAAAAATGCTAAAACCCTCTTTTATGCCTCCACTGGAGGAAGCATTTTCAAAGCATTTCTTCCAACATGGAAGAAGTCTCATCTGACCTAGTTTCCTACCCTGTTTGTTACCTCCTGGCTGTCTCATCTGATGTTTCACCTGCTGTTTCTCCATCTGCCAGCCTTTTTTAGATCAGAGGAACCTTCCGAGTTACACATTAAATGTCAGGCAGACTTGAGAAAAGTTGTTTATATCTGCATTTAAACAGATGATACCTCCCATTAAAAATGCAGCATGGAGATACCAAAGGCTAAGATCTCATTTGCTCTTGGTTACCCTAACTCAAGAGCAAGTCTGCTTATGTGAAAACTGATGCTATTAGTTCGAACTTGCGTATATCCAGGCAGAATTACGATACCCTGTGAAGATCATTATTAGTGTCTTTTCCAGTAATATCAAAAGACTCAAGCTAGGGGCCAAAAAGTATCAGATAATTTAGACAAAATCACTGCAAGCCTTTTGTGGACTGAAATCAAATCCAAAACCAGTATAAGGGAACCATCTATCTTCTCCCACTTACATCCTAAATTATTCCAGAGCAGAACACAAAGATTTAAGCTGCATTAATATGCCACTAAGTATCAATTACTTGAAGGATTAATTACCTCTAATGTTGGAATACCTAAGGGCAACTACTCCATTCAAACCCAACGTCTGAGGTATGCTGTACCATGCGCTATTCACAGTACAGTATTTTACCAGCACATAAGACCATGGCGCTGCTGAGAAAGCCTGGTAAGGACTTTCCTGTCCCCCCAGACCTGTGGGATTTTATGGTAATCTTTGGTTTTGTGCTACTTTTGCATATTCTGAATCAGATCATCTGATCTCTGTCATCTGAGTTCTATGCAGAAATGAGTGGCACCAGGAATCATCCATAACTGTGTAAGTCAACAAAAAGACTCCCTTTATTTTCAGTGACTTAGGAGTCAGAGCCCTGGCACATCACTTCCCCTGTGCACCATCTGAACAGAAAAAAGTACCACGCAGCCAGTGCCTTAGGAAACCCGACACGCTATAGTTTCAGCAGTTGCCTTCTCCCCAGAAAGCATATAGAAAAGAACTGGAAACTCACCACATCAGTACAGAGTGCCACACATCATCTGTATGAGAAGATCAAATGTATCCTTGAACTATGGGTGTCCTAAAACATCCATGTGAAGCCCTCAGGAATCTTTCCAGTGATTTTAGTGAACTTCGGATCAAATTATAGAGGCAAACATGGTAGAAGTAGCCATTCTGTACCTGTCATCCATTGTGCTCCTGGAAGAATTCCAGCCATGAAATAGAGGGCCTTGAATTCCCAAATACTCTGAGTTGGCTGCAGCTGATTGACCTGCTGCCCATGTCAGATGCTTCCACAGGAGAATCACCGAGTCTAGACTGACCGTGTCATGAAAGTGCGGATGAGTAAAATATGTGCTTCCTGAAGAGATGCAGGTATGTTACTTTTCCTCAAGCTTAGGGCATTGTAATTCACCTTAACTTGTCTAGAACTGTCTCGAGGGAAAGAAGGAAAGTCTTGGGGGGAGGAGGAAGGCATTTCTTGTCTTATTCCTCAAATACGACTTGAAAGCCATTATACCAAAGGCACATAACACAAGTATTAACACCATGATTTACAGTAATGAAAAGATTACTACAATAGGCCTAATTAGGAACCATTATAAGACCAATTAAAGCTGTCAAAATCAAACAAAAAAGCAACATGTGGGTTTTTTCCCTGGAGGACTGGAATGTGGTGATACTCATTATTAACTCATAATTTGAGGACAGAAAATTGCTTTCAGTTTGAGTTGAAATCCAGGCTCTTAAGGAAACGAAGGCTCTGAGGTATATTCCTTTCTGGCAGGCATTGCTTAAAAATGTTATCACAATAGTAGAAGCATTTTTTAAAACCCAGGGCAGACACTTAAAAAAATATCTGAATATAGCAGTACCTATTTAGTTCAGCTTTAGCATCCGACACAATTCTGACATTTGCAATCTGTGTGCCAGTATTCATCTCACTGCAGGAAATTACACAAAATGGCATTTAGCTTACCTGGAAAGGATGGTTGGACAGCCCTTAAGGAGTCTAATTAAAATGCAGCTTGTTACCAGAGCAGTGCATCACACTGTGCTGCCATAGTAACCAGGGGTCCCGTGGACTTTTGGGGCCATCTGAGGGCATGTTTGCAAGAGGCACAAGAACTAAACCCATCGCCTATGCTACATTTTGAATGACATGAAAACTCTGAATGATTTGCTGATGTTAACCTATGAAAGAAAATAATTAACTCCTACATGCTCAGACAATGGGCAAGTCTCAGGAGTTAATTTATTCCTCTTACTGCATTTTATGACACACTGCTCCCCACAGCTTATTTAAGAAGTGCATGACTTATTTGCAACATGTGGACAACAAAACAGTTTAATTCGATTCCCTAATAGAGAAACAATAGAGCAACCAAGACTTGTGGGCTGCGGAAGAGAAGATGAACAGAAATACATACTCTACTTCAGCTGTTATTTCCAGTGCTATTTCCTGAAGTATCAAGCATCTGACTGCTCTCAGTTGTTGCTTTTGGTGGATGAGACTCTGCTAGCATGCTGAAGAAAAAAATTTTAAAAAAATAAAAATCACACTACAGCATTGGGCTTTTCTTCCCAAATCCTTCTACTAGGAACAGAAAAGATCCTTAAACAGCATTAATGATTATAAAAGGAGTATCTTACACTGTGCCCTGTCCTGATACTAGTTTTCCATGGACACAGTCAGCAGATTTGCCGTGGAGGCATTAAAATGGATTTCAACAGTAAAGTCGTCCAAGTTGAGAGATTCTTTTGACACACAGCCTGTGAAGGAGTTAGTGGGATGTTGCAGGTTATCATGCAAAATTTCTGCAAAAGAAAAAGTGCAGGACTTTAGGCTCCATTAGGCAATTTAACTACTGATGAAAATACATGTTGTTTGCAATGATCAAGGGAATTCTTAATTGCTTTGAAAAAAGAGTTTGATAGCAATTATTCTGAAACAGATGAATTTCCTTAGAAATACAGGGTTGGGACTGGGGGATGACATGGGAAACTGAAGCCCTGGTTTTCTAAGCATCAAGAAACAAGTATGTTTGTACTATTTTGGCTCATAGTACTACACCATCAGCTCTCACTGTATACAGCTGGGATGGGCACATACCAGAAGGATCTGTTCCATGCCAGGTATGCTAACACCAGGAAGGGTGCAGAAAGCCAGAAAGGAGCTCAAGTTCCAGAAAAAGTTGAGAGTTCAGCTTTCAGGGTGGGTTTTGGGTCTCTTTTTGTACATACCAGTGACAAGCATTATGTGGTTGTGCCTAAGGTTCCCCATTTATAAACACAGACAAGAATACTTACGTGTTTTAAGATCTACGCCACAGAACACTGGAAAGACTAGTGGTAAGGGAAGTTCAATATTCCACTCAAGATTATAGAACCTTAAGCATTAAACCCAAATGTTGTATGGTTCAAGTTAGAGGCAACATTTAATCCAAAATAACAGATAATAAAACATGATAAACATAATAAAACCCACCTCATTTAAATCTTTTCACTATAGGCAAAAGTATCCAGGCAACATAACCAAAATTACCACGTCTAAAAACAGACAGATTGTACTTTTGCTAAATGGGACGTTGTATAAAAACCAAACTAATTGTAACTAACGCATCACAGTTCTGCACAGCCCAGCGCTTTAACAACCTTGGAACAGTAATTCTTCAAAGGGCCTCACAATTTCCTGATAATTTGTTGCAACCGATTATTAATGGCTTCATTCACTCACCGGTTTTCCTTACAACAGAAAGTTGATTAGCACAAGTGAATTTATTTTGTCAGCAGTTTACTCCAGCTGAGGTACCAGCCCTGATACTCTCATTCTTCATCCTGGTTTCGGTATAGAGTAGGCTTCCGTTTGCTGGTTTTGTCTCTTGCTTCCTGCAAGGGAACTGGACACAGCCTGAACGCTTTAACAGAGGCTTTTGGAGAGGAAAGAAGGTGTTATAAATCATCACTAATTTAGAAGTTCATTTTAATGGGTTACATTTTATTCGCTTCAGTTGAACACAATTATTTACAGACACAAGTTAATAAAACACATCACAAAACAGTAAAATTTCAACAGCTAATATTTATAGGTGCATAGTTCATGCTCAGTTACTTTTTTATATGTATAATACATACACATATATATAAAGCTCTCACAATAAGTCATCTCTGCACAGAAAGAATAGTCATAGGAAACAAATAAAAATTGTATCATAAACAATATCAAATTACTGACAGCCTATCAACAAAACATGTACAGAGTTAGAAATAAGCAGTAGACACTTAGGTGTTTTTATTTAATATTTTCTTTCATAACTGTTAAACTTGAAGCCACAATATCCACAGCACAACGATGACCCTGCCAACCAGCTTTCATTTCAGCAGGAGGGAAATGCTGAAACAAGGTGGATGCAGTCACAGATACTCCAATCATTGCTGATGGAAGACTTCAAAATACACCGTAAAAACTGTAAAAAAATTTGACGACTGGGCACATTGGAACTCAGCACTTGTACAGGATGGGACATCTTTAGTAGTTAGTAGATTTCAGGAGATATAAAGGATGGAAAAGACTCTCATGCTTCAGGTTCATAGTCTTGATACTCTTCCTAGTGAGGGGAGCAGAAATCAGTGCTACTAGTATTTTAGATAAGTACATCCTAGTTTCACTGCTTGTTCTAGTCCTAGTGGATTCAATGCCAAAATATTATGGATTTTCATGTGATCAGGATCTTGCCATGTATTATTATTTTGTTACATCTTCTAGATACTGTACCTTACAAGCTGTGGAATTTACAGCAGAATTAGGCTCTTACAGCAGGTAACACACCATTCAGATGACGTTGCCAGGAACTCACCAGGACACCCATGGCAGTCCGCTTGGAGGACCACCTCTGGGCTGAACAGCGCTCGGGATGCTGCAGATACTTGTATGCATCAGTAAATCATTCAAATATGTGTTTAACTACAGGTATGTTAGCAGCCCCCATAATTTCAGTAAGATTCAAGGCATTAGTGAACAAGTGTGTCTTTAAGACTTTTACTACTGGATCGTGGCCTAAATGTTTTACACCTCTCCTTTTCAGCCTAATTATCGGTGCTAATGTAAAACTGCCACTCCAACTACCAACGCATCATGCCAGACATTGAGGTAATATTTTAGATGGCAGGTTCCTGAAAAACGACAAAATAATTTACTCCCATAACAACTTAGGAGTATAATAATGAATTAGCACGTTTCACAAAGCATGGTGCTTTGACAAACGCAGTTTTTCCCATATATCCTATCGAACATAAGAAAAAGATACAAGTTAACTGCAGATTACTCAGAAACCCAGACACAAGTGTTTCAAAACGCAGTATTTTCCCCAGTAAGCTTCCTTACTATCAAGAAAGCGGTGGATTTTCTGATTCCCAGCACTATACCTCTGGGAGCTCTTGGCCAAACAGCCTGTGCCCTTGCAGCTCACAGCATCAGCCTGTGCCAAGCTACTGTAGCTTCAGCACGCAGCCCCTTCCTGCATCCTTCTCCTACGTGCAGTCACAACAAATAGCACAACAGATTTACCTCTGGAGGCATTTCATAAGCCTCATTCTCGGGATCCACAGGAACATCTGTATTATTCACCATTCCCTCCTGCAGAAAACCTTCTTCATTCTACATTTAAAACAGGGAGAGAAAAGTGACAGACTGTAACTGCTTGCCTTGTCATTTATGCCAAAGTGTGTCTTTCCTTCCCATCAGTGGTTGGCTTCTTGGCCTGTCCTTTAATTGTGGAATGTTGCCAGGAGTTCTGAAGAGCTAGAGGACATCAGCTCCAGAGAGATCTTCTCTGTGTTCCACAGAGGTACCCATAGGAATATCTACTATCATCTTTCTGAATAGCTGAAGTGCTGATACCCCATTTCTCTCTTGCCATGCACAGGCCAAGAAGTCAATCTGAACAAAAGAACAGTATCAACAACAACTTGCTGAGTATCTTCAGAAAATATTTTAATTCCACTGAAAATGCTTTGGTCAAGTCATAAAGCAAACCAAAACAAGTTTTGTGTTGCTTAAGAAACATATCTGGGAAATACAGTCCCATACAAAGTGTTTAAGTAGATTATCACCTTAATTACTGTTTAGCTACTTAAGGGAATACAGGCACAGGTATGCAAAAGTAGTTGTAAAAGCACGCCAAAAGAATTGGATAGTATCAAGGCACACAAGTGAAATACTATTTCAATTATATGTTTTTAAGTGTTATTAATTCAATTATATATTTTTGTTATAGACATATCAATTCTCTCATAAACCACTTTTCAATTTCACAGTTTTAGCATTTTCACAGTACATTCCAAAGCGACCAAAAAGGGAGAACTATTATAACTCAGACTCTTGCATGCTGCTTTTTCCTTCAGTTTTAGAATAAGATTGTATTGGGAAAAGCTTTTTTTACTTTAATGGGTCACCCCTCTACAAGCCTTCTTATGCCAACCAGCATATTACTCTATGCAGCATTGGTATATGAGACATGGCACTATCTGATACCCATCTGCTTACATTTTTTTTACTGGACATCTATTACTGACCATTATAGAAACGCTTCTATTTTATATAGCAATTTTCATAAGAACCTCTTGGAATTAATGGGATTGCAATAGTGTAAGGAATAACTTGCTGAGTAAAGTTACTTATGTGTTGTCCTAGAGCTACAGATACTACTTACCACCTGAAACAAACACAAGCTATAAAGAAAAAAAACAAACACATTCCAATTGGGCCAATTCCTGTAGTAGTAGTTACTACTACAGAAGTTCACAGAGAAGAACTATAAGTTTTGCCAGAACAAAGACTGAACTGTGGAACTATTGTGACCATGCTGATTTATGCCAGTTGCCAATCTAGACAGAAATGCACTAAAAACCATTACAGACACTCAGGAAGAAATTTACTTAAAAAAAGCCCTGCAGGCTGGTAACGTAGACAGAAATACAAAATTAAGTAAGTCACAAACCAGACTAATGAGGTAATTCTTCAAATTCTGCAATTTACAGGATAGTAATGCCAAATTAAATTTAGGAGATAGATAAAATGAAGATATGAGAAGCTAAATCTGAAACTCACCTCTGAGTTTAACACAAAATAGAAAATAATACACAGGAGGCACTAAACCCGTTTTACCTTCACACAGCGTTTATCATGCTTCTGCTGTTTACCATTTGCCACGTTATTAGCTCCCCCGTTTAACCTAGTAACCTTAGTCATAATACTCTGTTCCTCATTTACTGCATCTCCCGGTGCACAAACTGTGACTTCATCTGCCAGATAGGAATCCTGTTCTTCCTTGGTTTGGTCACCTTTTCTGGCACTGATACACATGTATGTACACACATTTTCCATGTTCAAAGTGCACAATGTGCAGAATTTATTTCCGTAACGTGGATTCATCTCTCTAGCTCTTACTTCAGACTTTAAGAGGTCCAGTATGACGATATCTGGTCCCATTGCCTCTCAGTGGGGCCAGATATGCTTTTTGCTTTAGAGATAAACAGTACAGTCTGTATGGAGTCAATGCCTACTATTCTGGCAAGTTGTCTCCATGCATGTGCCTATCAGTTAACACACTGAGCTGCTCTGTGGCATAGAAGACATGGACAAATTCCAAAAGTCAGGAGACACTGATGAATAAGATTGCTAATATCTTTGTTTAGGCCTGTGTTTTCCAGAAGAACTAATAATTTATTTTGGGCGTTCAACATGACTGGTAACTTTTCAAGCACAAAGTTATCAGGAAAGCCTGACCCAATTAAAGTTCTGCCTCAGCTTATCAAAACACTTGAGCTTCTATAATATTATTTGACGTGCAATATTTAATTACCCTAGCTTCTAAACACATTTTTAGGTGTATCTATGCCTATTTACTTTTACAAGTAACAGCATCAATTCCTATCAGCTTTGACTGAAATAGCTAAATATTGTGTGCAATGCAAATTTTAAAGCTGTTAGTGAGCACTTGATCTAACAGAGCAGCTTTAAGGACCTACAGCTCCAGTCTACTGCTATCCTGTTTAATCCAAACTATAATTTAATTTCTGCTTCCCCCTATCATTGTGGAACAGCTTTGGCTAACAATCAGTACATCAAGTAAAACTGTGCCCAAAATCAGTCCTGAGGTTGCACGAGGAAGAAAGCATGCAGCTTAATGTTATCTGTAGCAGGAAAACAGATGGCAAGTGAAATTGCCAGGGCCATTAGTAACGATGAAGAAAAAGATTTGCCAGCCATATTTCAAAGAGGAGCTTCAAAGCTCATATGCTGTTTGTTTGTTAGGAACCTCTGCCACGGGTCTGGACTGTCCATCAGGATTACAGAGACACAATGCCTAAAAAAGGCTGAATTTATCATCTTCCCAAGTTCCTTCAGAGAGTTCAGGATGGAGACTCCTCTACAGCTTAAAATAAAACAATCAGCAAGACTAGTAAAATACAACATCAATCACAGCAACAATTTTTTTTTCAAATCAAACAACTCATAAGCCATACAAAACCATCAAGGGAACTCTTTGCCTGTGAAAGCCTTATCACCTTTGTCCAGCTGCAGACAGTAACACAAACACCACCTTTCATGTTGATGTCACTGCAGTTCAGATGAGAACGACATTACTTAGGGTCACATTTGTTACATTTAAATGTATTGCATTTATGTGTGACCACATAATTTTTAATGATGGTGCTCTCTGCTTCTGATGTACCATCCCTCCGAAGTTAGAATATCACTAAAGTAAACAACTACCCCCAGTAACACAGAGCCATCTAAGGTACACCTTATATAATTATTTACCTCCTTTAAAACAAAGAAATGCAATTTTATGTTCCCATGATCAATAACTCCATATCCTAATTCAGTTATGGAAGAAGGAAAAAACCCAATAGACCAATTCTTGTCTTAGTATGAAAGACACATTTTTCTCTTGAAGCTGCCACCTCAATTCTTAAAACATATAGCAAGGCATTTCCAGAGGGAAAGATTTTTTTTAGATGATGTGAAAAGCTAAACAAAAACTTCTCAGAGATGAAGTCAGATGTTAACTGGGGAGCTCTTCTGCAGGATAAACACCTTAAAAACTCACACAATAAACAAGGTGTTAAGAGAATGGCGAGGTGAGGACATCTGCTTAAGGACTCCCTTAAGAAAAAGCAAATGCCCACCTATACCTTGGTTTGAACCCCGGTCACTTTGGGTAAAACTTGTATTTCTGCACCTCCAGAGAGCCGTGTGCCCTCAGAGCCCGTGTTATGGAAAGCAAGCTTTTGCAACTAGCCAGAGCAGAGCACAGCACACTGCTCTTCCCAGGTACCAACAGTGGTGTCACTTTGCACTGTCAGCACTCCTGTCTGCCTTGACAAAGCTTCGTGACTACCAGACTTGCACAGCCCTATGTGCTATCAAGCTACCTCATGAGCCCACCCACACCTTCCCTGGGAAGGAACTGCTACGGTGTATGCCTTCCCTCCCAAAGCATGCTGTGCTCTCATTTTGTCAAGGAGCTTATGTTATTTTATAAACAAAGGGGAGACAGTGTCCCATCGTTGTGAAGTGGTACATTTGCATGACCCTAGGTGCCAGTTCTGGCTCAAGGAACAGGTGCAAAATAACTGGTATACAAGAGCAGCAAAAATAAGATGTGAAGTAGAACTTATTGACTGTAATAGCTCCAGTGTTGACTCCTCCTCCTTTACTACGGGAATAAATCCTGCTAAGCTGTACATGTGGCTCTGAAATGACCCACTTTTGCAATAAAATAGCAAACTAATTAAAAAGTCTTCTTGAAGACCTTGCTCTGTTTAAATTATAGAGTATTTGCCAAAACTCCAGGCCTATTCCTCTTACCAGGAAAACCATCACCCAATGGGTTTCTCTCTATTTCAGTGGTTTTGGTGAAAATTGCCCCCCATTCTTTCCCATCTCATAACACTCTTGGTGGAAGGGGAGGGACTATTTAAGATCCCCTACACATGAAAAACAGACCAAGTGGTCTGCTAATGGTACCACATCTGTGTCAGCACCATGTGGCAAAATGGTCACCTTCAGGGGCATGCATTCAATCTTCTCGGTGACGTGCCTCCAAAGTCCAGGTTATTGTCATCAGAAAGAAATTATTTTATCTCAAGTCACGGACAAAAGCAACTTCAAAACAAAGCATTGTAATTGCAATCTAGCAGCTAACCTAAGCATTATAATTTACTCTCTGGCTAGTAACAGGCTTTTTCTTTCCATTATGAATGCTGAAGGAGTCTTAACAGTCAGGTATACTCATGATTACTGAAGACTAATTTCTTCTGGAGTGATTCCATATTCTGACATAACTAAACCAGGCTACCAAAGTGTCAGTATAAACGTTTTAAGAGCCAACAAGAGATCACCCTGGAAGTTACTTCTACTAATCACAGAGGTCAGAAGGCACCTCTGGAGATTGTCTAGTCCAACCTCCCAGCTCAGAGCAGGGTCACCTACAGCAGGTTGCTCAGGGCTGTGCCTGGTTGGGTTTTGACCATCCCCACAGATGGAGACTCCACAATCTGGTCCAGTGTTTGACTACTCGCACAGTGAAATAGCTTTTTCTTACATTTAAATGGAGTGTCCTGCATTCCAGTTAGTGCCCACTGCCTCCTGCCATTTCACTGGGCACCACTGTCGAGTTCAACTAAACGTCCTTTACCACCACCCCCATCAGTTATTTATACACATCAATAAGCTCTCCCCATAAACTTTCACATTCATGTTGTTTCACACTTGCTGATTTTCAGTGTGTTCTTGAGACCTCTATGAAATTTCCCATGCATATGCTGTGGGAGGATTTTTCCTCTAGTAGAAAGCTTCACTGTCCACACAATCAATTATATACATAAAAATAAGGTGAGGCTTTACTTGCCTCAACCACCTAACAAATTAATGTAACGTGAAAAGTAACAGTTAATCGCAACAAAGTAGATTATTATAAACTCAATGAGCACTGGTCACACCACATCATCTGCCAGTCTGTCATTGAGTGTTTTCTAATTATTGACTAGCTGTGAACCAAGACAAGAGGCACTATGGAAAAAGCAGTGAATTAGACTAGAGAAAAAAGGGGTTTAACAAGATAATCTTGGCACACCTATTTTCTAAAGACTTTTAAAATCCCTTTTGGAAAGTCCTTAGAGATCCCAACAAAACGTTCTATGCAAAGCATTTTTAACGTAGTCCAATTTGTTTTATGTCCACACCAGCTGGTACTGGGGGGAGCTTGAAATAAAAATAAGAATGTAAAAAATAAAATGGAAAAAATCACATCCAATTGCTTTATTGCCTTGCAAAATTACCACATAATGACAGATTAGAGTAAGGGTAGTGCTGCCTTACACCGTATTTCCAAGCCCTGTGCACACCAAGGACAGAACTGGCAGAGAGGTGGGATGTGATGCTTGCTGACCAAGCCCAAAGAGTGCTTTCCTGACTCAACAATGGAAAGGACAGTCCCATCAGGGAATGCCCCGAGCTCATCAACTGGTCCATGTAGCTCGTCTGGAGAAGCCAAGCCTGCTTCCTGCCTAATTGCAAGCCTAGATATTAAGTCTAGCCCAGTACTAGCAAATTATTGAATTTGCTGTTGTTACAGTCTGGACAATTATACTACTAATCTATCTTTATTACCACACCATTATTTAGAGATAAAGTGTTTATCCCTAAAGCTGGTGGACTTGTGCCTGTTACTGCATCCCAAACCTATAACTCAGCAGGGCTGCCTCGAGCCCTTGCAACTGGCAACTGAATATCCCTCCAGCCTGACTAAACCCATTTCATTTTGGTGTTACGCACTCTGCAAGAACTTTCTTCAGGAACTGTCAGTCGTTATACGATAAACCTTAAAGAAAAAATTTGTATTTTGTATACCCTCAGTGCAGCCGTTATGCACGCTGTCCAAATCCACCTCTTGCTACAAGCTGAATAGCAATTTGCTGTGCCAATGGGCTTAAAATTCCCCTTTGAAAAGAAAATTTATGTGCTTTCTTCTCCACCAAATATGAGGATATGTACAGACTGGATATTGGACCTAAGTGAAAAAATAACTGTCTTTTCCATTTGGTAACTTATTTGTTACAGGTATTCTGTCCATAAAGCCCAACTTACCTGATGGGAAAAAAAAATCACCTTGAACACAACAGCAAACTACCAACAACATGCAAAACAAAGATATGTTACAATGGCCTCAATTTATTTACTTTCCTAGTACTAAGGTATTAGATATGGGGAGCTGACTGGTTATAACTGATTTGCCAGGTCACCTTAGGATGCTCTAAAGTTCCCACTCATTCATTGCAATAGTCAGTGCCTCCAAGCCTTAGCTTTGAATGACAAAACATTAGCCTAGTGGTTTTATTCCAGAGATAGAGAGGAGACATATCTGTCCACTAGCTAGAATAGAATAGAATCATTAAGGTTGGAAGTGACCTCAAGGATCATCTAGTCCAACCATCCCCCCACCACCTATTACCCACTAAACCACGTCCCTAAGTACCACATCTAACCTTTCCTTAAACACCCTCAGGGATGGTGACTCCACCACCTCCCTGGGCAGCCCGTTCCAATGCCCAACCACCCTTTCACAGAAGAAATTTCTCCTCATCTCCAACCTGAACCTCCCCTG
>VWZZ01006771.1:911975-923048 GCA_013399095.1 Psophia crepitans
CCAGGCGAGCATCAACCAACACCCCCAGGTCCTTTTCCTCTACACAGCTTTCCAGCCACCCCGCTCCCAGCCTGTAGCGCTGCCTGGGGCTGTTGTGGCCAAAGTGCAGGACCCGGCACTTTGGCACATTGAACCTCATCCCATTGGCCTCTGCCCAGCGATCCAACCTGTCCAGGTTCCTCTGCAGAGCCATCCTACCCTCCGGCAGATCGACACTTCCCCCCAGCTTGGTGTCATCTGCAAACTTACTGAGGGTGCACTCAATTCCCTCATCCAAATCATCAACAAAGAGGTTGAAGAGGATGGGCCCCAGCACCGACCCCTGGGGAACACCACTCACAACCGGTCACCAGCTGGATTTCACTCCATTCACCAGCACTCTCTGGGCCCGGCCATCCAGCCAGTTTAGAAGAAAGTAAACTATTTTAATTATCCCTAAGTTAACCACCTAAGTGAAGGAAATTATGAGAAAGCATTATGTGTAGAGGAAACCAGCTGTTCCAGTGCACAATGCATTTAGAGTACTAGTAACTAAATGAGACTCCCACCCTCCTTCTCCTTAAATGGAGAGTGGAAGTAAAGAAGACACATTTAATTAAACATATAAATGTAATCAGAATAGCACAATTCCAATGAAAGGCTAACAGAGTGCCTGTAAGTGCTACAGGTTGCATTTTGATTCATGTTGGCAATGACAAAAGTGAAACGAATAACGACTGAGACCTATGGAGAGAGGAATGAACGTGAAGACTGTGTAAGGCCTGTGGTTACAGGCCCATCTTGGTGTCTATAAATAGTTGGAAGTACTTGCTGTTTACAATTTATGAAGTGTCAAACTCCTAGAAAAACAAATTTCAATACAACATGGATTGTGTATGTTTTTGTTTCCTTCCTTTAAAATTCCCCATTTATTATTACTTGTAAAGATAAGACTCAACTCAGTACAGAACACAACAGGAACATTTCTGTGAGCAATCAACTTTCCCCAAACTCAGATTCATGTTTTGCATTAACCAAGCTGGTACAGTACCTAATTAGAGCTGCTGGTATGCTGTTATTTGCAGCTAAATGGATGTGGATTACATGGAGGACCCTCCCATCACCCAGGTGGAGTTCTGAAGTGATGGACACATTCATTAATTACAGGTGACTTAAAATCCCAGCTTGCCTAGGGGCTGAGTCAATGTGCCAGCAGTAATGCATGTCAATGCATCCAGAACACACAGTTCTTTCAACTTCATCCTTTTCAGCTTCCCAAATCTATAGTGACATTGAAAACTTCACAGGTAGGGAAAGAAAAAGCTGGAGCTTACCATTTCGAAAGGCTGAAGTTATTTCTAATTGCAAAATAGTGGAAATGATACATGCTAACTAAACCTCACATCAGGCAGATGTGGTCACAGCTATGCCTTACTTGACGTTCTCCTGAACAAGGTAGAGAAGTTTAAGTCAATAAAATTATTTTAAGGTAATTGATCTGCTTGAACAATATCCACTATCAACATTGATTTACATTCTCAAAATTGAAGTTTGATTGTAGTTTCACAGAAATTTTGAGTCCAATACCACCAGTATTTTCAATAAGGATTTGGAAGAAGGATCAAGGACCGCACTTAACTGTGCGCTTGGTCTTAGGCATTAAGAAGTAAGAAGAAACAGCCTGAGTTTACTTTTGTTATTCTTACTACATAATTCAGAGATACCTTAAGAAGACTGAGTAAGTGAATGAAATAAGGTGCAGCTCAATAGGAAAAGGTGTTAATACGCTACACTTAGGCACTCATCAAAAAGGAAGGGCAAATGGTGCACAGAAAAAAATTATGAAGTCAAAGAATAACATAAGCTAGCCATGTCATGTTACTGCAAAAAAGGCAAGCCATTCTCATGTATTAACAAGGTCTGTGAGGTAATCTTCTTGGTCTAATCCAGCCCAAGGGTGCCTTCTCCTGAATACTGAATTCAGTCTACACAATACTCTTTGCTGGGGATGTTAGGAGATCCCAAAGGAGAACATAGAATGACCACATCCTAGAACAGAGAGGAAAGGTGAAGGAACCTGTCAGGAAAGTGTAAGTGAACTAAGATGATATAATCCTAAAGGAATTGCCTTAATTAGAAGTCTTTATGAACAGCCTTGGCCCTATGTCTGTCAAGAGCTCTACAGGATTAGCTAAATCCATCTGTATCCCTGCAGCAATGGAGGATTCTCCAATCTGTATGAACCAAGAGTGACCTCCAAGGATGATACCTGAGCTTTGAATTCATTAAATAAAACTGGAACATAATGATGCATGATCTTGACTGATCACATTAACTAAAACAATGGCACACATCAGCCTTGCAGTCAGCATAGAAATGAGCTGCCTTGTTTGGATTTGGCTCCATTAAGTCAATAAAGACGATTTAAACACCATGGTCTCGGTCAAAGCTATAGTTATTTTACCACACTTTATGTCAAACAATTTGAATATCATAATCCTATTCCAACATTACATAAATTTTTAGTGCGGATAAACTCCAGAAGTTATTGTATAGACTCCATGGGTATATATTGCCTTTCCTAAGAGACAAAATTACAGGAGTAAAATTAGTTCCCTCTAAAAGAAATCTCCACTCATGCAAACAGTTCAGTCAGTGCTGTATTATCTACGAGAGCAATCTCCAAACCATAGTTATTTCTCCTCGTCTTAGAAAAAGTCCCCTGTTACAGAACTGCAGGACCAGGCACCCTCTAGAATCATGAGCAGCATGAGTTCCCACTCCATGTACACGTAGCCCCAGGGACAGAACACATTTCAGTTCTGTACCCCATCGTGCGTGAGTGTGTTCACAAAGTAACTTCACTCATTTCCAAGGAAGTTTTTAAAGAAGGGGAAAGAGATCTCTACAGGTAGTGGAAAGAGGGTAGGGTTTTCTCCTTTTTGCTTTTCTCTAGAGTATGAGCGGATAAGCTAATGCAATCAGCATCGACTCATTTGCTTTTACTCGCCAGCACATTGAGCTGTGGGCTGACAGGAGGGCTAGTGGCAGCATGGTCACCTTCAAAGGCTGTAACTGATTGACAGGATGTGCTGTTAGTGAAGTGGTTACCCTTATTACCAGTGAGCATCTCTCTAAAGAGTTCCTCCAATTCCAACCTATTACAGCGCTTTACCTAGCTGGGGAATTTAAAAATATGTTTCTTCTAAGGAAGAAACCAGCACTTGCTCTGAAAAACACCTGCAATTGTTTGAACTATAAAGGTTTCAGGAGTATTTCCTGCAATTGTGATCTATTCAGCAGCAGATCAAACACTACAAAAGACTAGAGAGTCAGACTGCATTTTAAAATTTGTATTCCTGAACTATCCCTCTTCATCAGAAGCAAGTATACAACTATTCAGACTTTTCACTTGCATTAGGAAAGATTATTTCACAGTCTAGTGGCATGAAACACAAACATCACAAACATCTCTTCAGCTTATTCTTTTCCTGTAGTTAAAAAGGATTATTTCTTATTCTAAGTGGGAAGAACTATTTGATAAAGTTTACTTGGTAAGGTGTAGAAGGCAAAGAGACTCTTACAGGACCCATACCTACACATACAATATTTAAGTACCTGTGTTTTCTGTCCCTCCTCCTCTGTTACTGTTACCTCGGCTTTTCATTTCTGGCTTAGATGAAGGAAAGCATCAGTCTGAAGTCTGCTATCCTTTACACTGCACCAGCGTGGGGTTCAAAGCAGAACAACCTTCCCCAGGCCAAATTCTGCTCTTACCTACATCAGCATAAGCCTGGTGTAACTCTTCACCTCACTAAGCCATTTTTAAACTCATACCTGTACTGCTGAGAGCAGCCTGTCTATGATCCTCTTTTCGGCTACCTGCTGCTGTTCCAAAAGGGATACATACCATAAAAATAAGTCTTCAGTACTTCTTCATATACAGAAAACCATAAGAGTGCAAGTTTGGATGGCCTTGATGAGTCACCTAAGTCTCACCTCTGCATTAGGCAGGTTCAGTTTTCCCTAAATCATTCCGAACAGATGTCTGGGAAAAGCCACCTTAAAAGTCTCCAGTGACAAAAATCCTACAGCATCCCCAGACAATCTTTCCTGTGCTTAATTACTGTCACCATTAGCATCTTCCCTGGTGTCTAACCTCCATTCTCTCTCACTACCATTTAACACCAGTATTTCTAGTCCTACTCCCAGCGGACACCATCCTCTTTCTGTAGCAAGGTTTTGATACTAGAAAAACTGTTATCCTGACTCATTTTAGTCTTCTCTGGACTAACACAGCTCATTCTGTCCATACAATACAGTTCGGAGAAACCTGTTGAGCATCCACTACTCTGTATCTCTGGTGCTCATTTATGAGAAGGACACACAAAATAACTCTTGCTAGAGCTGGGATGTAGCTGCTTGGTGTTGGAGAGAGTCAAGTAAGGCAGAGATGCTGCTCGTCAGGTTGACAGAGGAAAGTAGAGCAAGCCCCAACAGTGTCTAACATCAGCAAACTACCTGAACCAGTGCGGGCAGATGATCTCCTCAGCCATAGATGGAGCTTCAAAGGGGAATTGTTACTGCACCATTTTTACCAAAGAGAGCCTTTTATTAATAAATTCCATCAAACTATTTGAAATTAAAATGCAGATCTGCTTTTAAACGATCAAAGAAGCATAGAATGCTAGTTGTCAGAATTGTTAGAATGACACTTTCCCTCTGATTCTTTCTTATTATTAATCACAGTAGCTCCCCAAACTTCACCTGCTAAGCAAGGATCTGCCCTTTGCACCCAGGAATGCACTGCAGCCACAGCAAAGCAATCACCATAAGCTGCTACAATTCACAAGAAACAGTTGGTCCCACAGCCCCAACGAGCATAACAAAAGGGAAATAACCTCTTCTCCACATCTGCTTTTATTACTTGAGAGAGAGGACCCTAATCATACTCCAGCCACTGCCCCATTAATTTAAGCATATGAGAGAAAAAATGATGCATACACACCATGGAGGTAGAGGTAAAGCATTCTCCAGAACAGCAGGCAAAGCCACATTTCTGTCAGGAAGTTTTGAGTGAAACACTGCTTAGTGATTGCACTCATTACACCCCCTATTTTGGGGATAAAGAGAAAAAACAAAACAAAACCACTATTCTTCAAATTCATGGAATAACAGTCAGCTACATATGATTTACAGAAGTTCAGATAAGGTTGTGGAAGAATAATTTCATGCATGTTATGCCAGTGAGAAGGACAACAAAGCTTATAATATAAGATGAAAGTGCTCCGTTAAAACAGAGAAGGAATTGAGAAAACACATGGCAAATCGATTCCAGTCACTACAATTCTTTCTCCTACAAGCCACATTCACAGTTCCTGCAATGAACACTGATATGCTGCTCAGAGCAATACAACATCTTCAGCATTTAGGTTCTCACTTTGTTGGAGCTCTTTCATATTTTCAGTACTGAGGATGATGCAAAAGACTGGAGGATGAGTCCATGCTTCAGAAAAAGATGTGTAGTTTGAAACCAAAACAAAAACCTACCTGATACAAGCCCTGAAGATGTTTCTCTACACATGCGACTTGGCAAATCTTTAGATAAGAATGAGAGCCAGATCTTGAGAATCACCCATGCAGATCTGAGCACAAACAACACACTTGTAAGACTGCCACAGCCGGATGCCCAAGTGTTTGCAAATGCTCAAGCAATATCAGTTAAGACACCCAGCTGGTGAGTTTATGTGCAAATACCATTTTAGAAATGAGCCATACTAGAAAATACTTCTATAGAACACGAGGCTAAAAGTAAATGTAGGTTGCCGTGAACAAACTAAATGAAACTCAACAGTATGCTATACCATCTTTTAACCATGACTTCCAAACCATTTTCAGTTATCTGATGATAAGTATTTGTTCATTCCCATCATAGGGGTACTTCAATGGCTGTCACTAAAGCATGATAATTTTTGTAGTGGTTTAGCACAAAGCCAGCTGACGTGTTTACTATCTTATAAGACATATTGTTCAACAAGCAGATTCAATAAGCAACCATACTACTGAAAATAGCAGTGATTTCTGTTCCACATGTGTATCATTTCTGTAAGAGCAGGCAAGAAACCAACTGCTTCTTATTCTCTGGTTTAGCTGCCCATCTGCCAAGAATTACCCAAGAAAGGCAGTGGCACTGGAAATTCCAACAGTGACTGCTCTAATGCTATTAATCTCTTTCCTATACCTGCAATATTCCAAACATATATATGTAAAGTGTGGATGCTTAGTGGGCTACATTTACCTAAACAGGAGATGCTTCTGCCAGGATGTGCCTTGGACCATCTAGCATCCTCAAAAAGCTATTTACAGAGTAATAGCTAGTACCACAAATATTCAGAAAAATTTTTCTGAATGGATTCTTGCAGAAAAGGAATTCAACACATTCTTTGTGACAACAGCAATAAATTAATACCATATATAAGCAATCTGATAAGAGAAGCTTAAAATAACATTACTAATGAAAGCCTAAAAGCCGATCTACTTGAACTTAACTATTTTTACACATTCAAATTCACATAAGCCCTGATTCAGCAAACAGTTTTCAAGCATACGTTTAAGCACATAGTTCCATGGAAGTCAAAGCTTTCACATACATTTAATACTAAAATAACACTGTAGTGAATCCAAGAACTAACTTCAGAAATCCAAAGTGTTTCAAGTGCCAAAGAACAAAGTACTTAATATGATAAAGTATGGTATGTTTGAAATCTGATGCAAACAATTTTTACCCAGTGAGATAGACAGACTCAGCATTTATCCACCTGTAACTTTGCAAATTAAATCAGTGACAAGAGAGCTCTTCTACTGTATCTTCAATGCAAAAGGAGCATTAAGATGCACATATAAAGGGATGGCATTCGAGCAAAGTGTCTTTCTAATACACGTTTCAATAACCCTGTGGACACCCAGATTTATGTAAATCAAAATCAAAGCAAACTTTGGAAACAATATTCCCCCAATGACTATTCACTGAAGAAACATAAACCCTTCAGCACTGAAGTGTTTTGGTTTTTTTTAATACTGCTGCTTATTACCCTGTGCAAAAACACTCCAGTGCTTGGTGTTGTGTGGGTGATGCTCCCATGTCCCAATTGAGTTAGGCCCAACGTTCATAGCAGGGCTGAAGTATTCTAAATTGGCTTGTATCAGTACAATGACGCAGTGATCACTGTGCAAGTGGGAGTACTTCAAGCATTTGACATTGCTTCTCATATTCTCGCTGTCACAAATGCAAATGTTAGAGAATTTAAACTCATTTTTATCTTGTCATTTTAAAATCCTAAAAGGGACCTTTGATCGTTCAGCAGCCTGTTAAATATTTAGCAGTCAGGAAGAAAGGATTTTTTCTTCCTTCCATGATTGTTTAACTGGTTTCAAATCTAATACTAATTCCTTCATGTGAATACAATCCATCACCATTTGTCCACTTCTCAGGCAAAAAAAAAAATCCTCAAATTAAAAATTGATCTGTCTCCTAAACTTTAATGAAAAAAGATGACAGAATTAATATAAACAGACAGAAGATGGGGTTGTGAACCCCATGAGCCACACAATCTGTATGCACAGAACATATGTACATCTCGGGGGCTTCTACGAAATAAATTTTAATTACTGTGTCCCGTTTCAAGGCTAAGTGCCTTGCAAATAATGGCTGGAGACACACTTGACTCACCGAGCACAGAATTAACACTACTCTCTTCAAAGGGTAAGGTGCCAGTCCTGCAGGCACCAATACCCTAAAGCACTTTAACATGTTAATCCCATTGAAGTGCATGTGATTAGTATTATGATGAAAAACAATCACGCACTATGAGTATATGTATCCCTCTAACCACTGAGCTGAAAATAAACACCTGGGAGCACTGAGATCTAACCAGCCTCTGTTAGCAGCCTAAGGAAAGATGGCTCCTCCAGCCTCCCCCACAAACCCTCTCCTGTGCTTGTTAGCATGTCTGTTATATTAATGACTCATCTACATTGTAAAGCACCGGCTCAGACTTTTCATTAACCACCTGAAGCAGGCTGGCTTCGGCAGTTTGCTCAGAGTCCCCGCTCTATGAATAATTCAGGCCTCAGCCTCACACACACAGGGACAGAGTTTGTGGGTCAGGCCTTATACTTCAGCAATGACTTTGTAACTACACAAAACCCTGTATCGTCGGTATCTTTCTTTTTCAGCCCAGTTGGCTATGACCTGGATATTTGTTACCAGTCATAATACTGCCTTCAAAATGCGGTTGTTAAATCACATGGGTGGCCAGGCAGTCACCGCTCACGCAGTCCCGCTGGTGTGCTTGTACAGAGAATTAGTCCTGTACCACAGCCCAGCCTACCTTTTCTGTAGAAAAAGCACTAACTAGCTTGTTCAACAGTATGAAAAACCTAGAGTAAATAATGAATGCACTGTACTGCATATTGTTTTATTCTTCAAGGGAAGAAAAAGAAAACCCTGCCTCAAAATATTCTGCAAAAGGCACTACACGTTTTATGGGAATGAGAAAGCCACTGAGAAGAGCTGCAGGTTGTGGGCAGGAGTGTTAACTTTTGACAGACTATTACCACTTTCTCCCGCATCCCAACCACCATGAGATTAGATTCACAGCTCCTTCTTTACATCCCTCTCAATTTCAATTAACTGCTTCTTAATTATTTCTATCGCAACTTAGTTTTATTCCATTTGACAAACACCCTTTTTTATTAACACTAACTACAAAGTAACTTGGCTTCATACTCTAGATTAAAACAGGTTTTGCGCAAATAAACATTGGGGCAAAGTGCACTGTTAGCAAGATCTGACGACATGTAAGTGATGTAAACTTATGACCACCCATCGGTTAGCCCATCAGTTTGTGCTCCGATAGAACTTCAAAACTGTTATCAATCATGCCGACAACCCAAGAAGCTTTATCAGAGACTAATAGAATAACTCTCCCTTCTAACTTACACCGGTAGGTGTACCATTTGATAGAGATTAGAGCTCAGACACAGTAGCACAAGAAATTTGATAGATATCTAAATGATGTATCAAAGCTGTACCACTCCTTGACATATCACTTTCTTAAAATACATATTTTCTAGATACTTAGAGCCACATATTCAGCACATGTATATCAGAACAGTTGCGCTGACTTTAGACCCCATGAAGCATCACTTTGCTACCATGATAGATTATCTACCAAGACTCTAATTTATCCCAAATCATTGCAACTCTAAAAGCAAAACTCATTAAGACTACAAATCTTCTTGAGGAGGCTTTTATACAGCTTTAACCAAACGCTCAAATGTAAGATCTAATTAACTGAAATATAAAACACTGATACAATTTCAGAGGAAGACTGGTCAATCATACAGTCATTTGAATTCTCCCCGTACATACACATTAAAGAGCTGAGACGGTCCTGAGCAAGCAGAACTGCTCAGCTGCACTGTGTGAATGCAGATAACTTTGGTAGGGACTCAGTGCTGAAAGATCTCACTTATCCTTCTGAAAGACAGAAGCTGGTCCACAGCAGCTGATGGAGGTTTGGCTTTGCACACAATGCAAAATTAAATTTCTTCGATAGTTTATCCAGTGAACATACCAATGGAAGATGACACTAAAACCCAGGAACACTATTAACAAAAAAAATCACAGTTCATGTTAATGAATATGCAGACAGAGGCCCATAAAAAAAAAGTAAATATTTCCTTAATATTATAAAGCTGATGAACCTCTCCTAATGTTGAAGGAAAAGTAACTTCAAGCAATAGAAGTTTAATGGTAAGAGTGGTCCTAGGAGAGGAAACATGCTCATTTTGTCCATCTGTGAGGGCTCATACTGCAGCTGTTCATCACTTCCTGGGCTTTAGTCTGTGAAAAATAGTCATCATGTGGCAATGTAATCTCTCCCTTCTCAGTAACCACAGCTCAAACAGTTACTTGGATATTAGGTTTTGGGCATGTGTGGCCTAGTAACAATTCCTTATTTTGATCTTCTTGTGTCACATTCATCCTAACTGCTTTTCATTGAGACAGTTTTAAATGGTTATATTTTATTTTGTTTTAAATCTGGTGAGAAATTTCCACCCCCAGATTATAAAACTGAGCTTTTAAAGTAAAAATGCTTTTCTGAGAAGTTTCAGAGTGTAAATTCAGAAAATACTACAGCGATATACATCTGTCTGGGAGGGATACAGATTTGAAAACAATAGGCCAGGAAAAAACAGGTGTCATTGAGCACCTAGTCCAAAACCTTGCAAAAAATTTTCTTGAACCACAAAGATTTTCTTGATATTTCTGACTTCCATTAATACTCATTTTGCTTCCTTCATACAATCAAAGCAGAATGTTTGCAGCTTTACCTGAAAGCTTTACAGCACCAACTGATTTGGTAACTCAGTCGCCACTCTGCAATGAGCAACCAGCAATGTTTAATTTCAGGAACACTTCCATGGTGTGACAGGCAAGAAAAGTGGAAATAAACGACCATTTGAATAGGTTACAATAATTATATAATATATAAAATGAAGTAACCCAGACATCAACTGAAAAAGGTTTTTTTGTGTGTTTTGGGGCACAGATTCGCAGAGAGTTTAACTTCAACTTGCGTGGTCTGCTTCAGCCAAGTCAAAGGCACAGATCTTCACATACAGCTCTCTCAACAAAGGAAGGGGAAAGCTTCTTCCCTGACTATGGCTGCCAGATTGAACCCACAAAAACCTATAACACCACTAAGACTGGATCTACCAGGCTACATGTGCCTTCCGCAGCACGTGCGCCTTGGAAACACCCCTCTTAATTTCCTTCCACAGGACAAGTGTCTGTGGCTAGCCCAAAAGAAGCGTTCACTCCTCTTGCCTACCTAAATAAATGCTTTTCTGGTACAGATGTGGCTGAGCACAGACAACAACTACGTTTATACATGCTACATAGAATCATTAAGGTTGGAAGAAACCTCAAGGATCATCTAGTCCAGCCATCCCCCCACCACCTATTAACCACTAAACCATGTCCTTCAGTACCACATCCAACCTTTCTTTAAACACCCCCAGGGACGG
>VWZZ01006771.1:923186-951187 GCA_013399095.1 Psophia crepitans
TTGATGTCTTTCTTGTGATGAGGGGCCCAAAACTGGACGCAGTACTGGAAGTGCGGCCTCACCAGGGCTGAGTACAGGGGGACGATCACCTCCCTGCTCCTGCTGGCCACACTATTCCTGATACAGGCCAGGATGCCGTTGGCCTTCTTGGCCACCTGGGCACACTGCATACGAGTGATACATTTTGCTTTCAGACAACAGCCTGAGCTCTGAGCTCACTGCAGCAAGGGACGGCCCACAGCTGACAAAACTCAGCCTAGCTGAGCTCACATCTCAGGCAGCTTTGATTTTCTGCCTGAAATACATTTTGTTTCCCTTTCTGCTTTTTTTTGTTTTGTTTTGTTTTTTAATACTTTAGGATCACAAACCCCAAACCCAGCAGCCATGTGTTGCCACAGCTCCTCTGGTGGATGGCCCTTCAGCGAGCACCTCGCCATCCCCATCTCACAGTGCCTTTCACCTTGGGTAAGAGCAGTCCTCCAAGGCCAGTCAGCATTCACCTGTTGCAATGAATGGTCCCCTTCCATTACACTGGAAGATCTCCTGGCTCAAGGGGCCAGACCTTTGCAAATGATGAAGCTTCTCTCTTCCATGTCCCCAAAGAGCCACCTACCCTGCTCCAAGCCCTACGGTCACTGCTGGACAGCTGTCAGCACAACTGTTCCAGCATGTGGGAGGATAGTTGAAGACTACCGAAACGCAGTACTGACCAGATGTGCAATATCATTCAACAGTCCAGCCTGGGGAACACTGATGCTGCTGCTCCACCATCTTGATTCTACATTTTAACTGACCCTGAGACTTAATCTCAGTAAACTATCCAGTAGGTGTTCAAGTGTTCCGGCACAGTAAGAGCACTTACCAATATACTTAAGGAGTTTTCCAGTGCAAATAGAATAACTTTTTATCCCCTTCCACAATATGCTGCTTTGCTTTAGTCACAGCAATCTGACACTGCTCAATAGCCCTATTTAATCAACTGCAAATTAAAAGTTGTCTTTCTCCATGAGAGTTTAACAAAGTAATTAACTCTACTGCTGAGCTTGCAAAGTGCTGAGTGAACTCACCCTGCAGAAATCCCAGACTGAATTTCCACTAGAAAGTTTTGCTGGAATAGTTGTACATACTGGGATCATGAACCAGTCTGTCTTTATTGGTATGCCTATATCAGCACCAACTCCTGTAATGCAGTACTTACACCAGTATAGCGTACTCTGAAAACAGTTCCTTAAAACTTTTTTTTTTTTTTAATACTATAGAAGCTATGTTGACATTTGGGATGAAGTTCCTCAGAGAGGTATAGCAGTACCATTCTGCCTTCTAAATATAATCTTTCGTCAGATGTCTATCATAACCTCTCACGGTACACACAGAATCTGTTCAAGCTTTCCATATAGTGACAGATTTAACTCTGCGTTTGCCTGGTTGGGGATAGTATAGATCCACCAGCACTTCTCTGACAACATTTATTTCCTTTCCCATTAGTTATTAGACCGCATAGTTAGTTTTCTCCAAGTGCCATGTGACCGCTGAGAAAGAGCCTATTTTGAAGTCTAAAGTTCACGAGCAAAACCTGCCCTTTGATGATGCTTGCTCTTAAACTGTACAGCAGGAACCGGCTCCCAGTCCCACCCCTGGACAACCTCTCCCTCTCCCAAACGGCTTCATTTGAAGCATGGCGTGATAAGCTTTGCACTGCTACAAAGCCAAATAATCCCAGAAGCTTACCATGGTTTTGAAGTCAAGTCATGTTTACTTACAATTTCTGTTTTCTTTGGGAAGTTTTGGAGTGAAAAAAGTTTAAAATGAAGTGCTCATTGCTGATACAAAGCAGAGCCTTGCAAGCACAAACAAATCTTTGTATGCATGCAGAGACACTTTAGGTACCACACTGTGCCATTACTAGATGTGGCCGTAACAGTCTCTGCTTTGAAAAAAGTTATGATTATTCTCACTTTTTTGTGAGAGAAGGAAAAGGTTAAAATTCAGGTAATGTTCTTCAAAGGGCTACATCATAGAGACCAAGATAAGCAAAGCACTCAAAAAAAAAAAATATCACGAAACACCATCTGTTCTCCTTTATCTTCTAACGTCTATCAGCATTGCCAGTGTTGCCAACATTAGTCACTCTCCTCCTGATGCTGGGTGTTTTTCTTATGCTCAGCTCCCATAATCAGAATTGCACAATTACATTTTATTTTAAATAAGTTAAAAAAACATCTGATCCACCTGATACCTGAGCAAAGTAGTGCAAGCCAGAAGAAAACTATTTAGTCAGATTTGGACTGATAAAATTTATGATATTAAGTATACTCCAGGAAATGTTTTTCAAAGTAGCTCAGCTTCCATACCAAAGCATATTGGGTTTGTGTGGCAAGGTTTGGGTAGCAGATGGGCTACAGGAGTAGCTTCTGTGAGAAGCTGCTAGAAGCTTTCCCCATGTCTGATAGAGCTAATGCTAGCCAGCTCCAAGATGGACCCACGGCTGGCCGAGCCAATCAGTCATGGTGGTAGCACCACTGGGATAACAGAGTTAAGAAGGGAATAAAACCAAATACCATCAGCATCTGCAGCCAGAAAGAGGAGTGAGAATATGTGAGAGGAATAACTCTGCAGACACCAAGGTCAGTGAAGGAGAGGGAGGAGATGCTCCAGGTATCAGAGCAGAAATTTCCCTGCAGACCCATGGAGGATAATGGTGAAGCAGATAGCCACCTGCAGCCCACTGAGGATGCCCACACTGGAGCAGGTAGATGCCCACAGGAGGCTGTCACCCTGGGGGAAGCCCACACAGGAGCAGGCTCCTGGCAGGACCTGTGGCCCCATGGAGAGAGGAGCCCACCCTGAGGCAGGTTTGCTGGCAGGACTTGTTGACTCCATGGATGACCCATGCTGGAGCAGTCTGTTCCTGAAGGCCTGCACCCCATGGAAGGGACCCATGCGGGAGCAGGGGAAGAGTGTGAGAAGTCCTCCTCTTGTGGAGGAAGAAGCAGCAGAGACAAGGTGTGATAAACTGATCACAACCCCCATTCCTTGTTCCCCTGAGCTGCTGGGAGGGCAGGAGGTAGAGAAATTGGGAGTGAAGAAGGGAGAAGTGGGGAGAAGTTGTTTCAAGATTTAGTTTTTATTTCATAGAATGGTTTGGGTTGGAAGGGACCACAAGGATCATCTAGTTCCAACCCCCTCACCATGGGCAGGGAGACCCTACACTAGACCAGATTGCCCAAAGCCCCATCCAACCTCGCCTTGAGCATTTCCAGGGATGGGACCTCCACAGCTTCTCTGAGCAACCTGTTCCACTGCCTCACCAGTGGAACAATTAATTTCTCATTAAAAAAAATAATCTCAATTTCTCATTATCCTACTCTGATTTGATTGGTAATAAATTGAATTAATTTCCCCAAGTCAAATCTGTTTTGCTCGTGACAGTAATTGGTGAATGATCTCTCCCTGTCCCTATCTTGACCCAGGAGCCTTTTGCTATGTTTTCTGTCCCCTGTGCAGCTGAGAAGTGGAGTGATAGAGCAGCTTTGGTGGGCACCTGGCCTCCAGCCACTACCACACCACAATCAGATTTAGGATCCAGAATCTCAAAAATTTGGTTTTAACTAAGACCACAGAATATTTGAAAAACTCTGTTGCAAGCCCTGCTTTTACACCGGCATAGTTTGACAGAGAAACCAATTGAACCCTGTGCCTTTGGAAGCCAGGCAATGCTCAAACACCAAACCGAACATCAATCACAAGTCTCATTCCCTCCTCATCCAAGCACAGCCTGCGTTAGCATCTAGGAGAAAGGAGTGAAAGCTCTGCCTCTCCTGCCAACTTTACACTATCAGGATTACATACCACTCAGCTGCTTCACACGGTTTTTATTTTTAATGTAAAGTGAGGAAGATTTTTGCTATTCTGAAACAGAAAGTATGTCATGGCCACTGCCTGCTGACACCACGCTGCAGCTCCCGACAAGTGCTGTAGGCACTGCAGAAGTACCAGCGCACCCTTGGCTGGCCGGTGGAGAAAGGTGGCCCAAGCACTGCTGCTTACTGCTGCTTTTAATCCAACTCAGCATGACTGAGCTAGGACCCAAGTGATTCAGGTGTAGCAGGCACCCAGGAAACACACAGTACCCCCTGTTCTCCCCTCACTGCATTCCTGGCCCTAACCAAAACCTCAGCCTTGGCATTTAGTAAGATCCAGAGTCTTTAACCCTGCCATCCTGCTCATCTGTTTGAAACAGACAGCAGGGGCTGCACTACGTAAACCCACTCCATTCTCTGCATGCTAAGTTACGGCCTGCATCTTTGGAAGTGCAGAATGCTCTGTGAGTAATATCTGACTCATGTCAGGCCTGTATCACCACCAGCATCTATCACAGCCAGAAAAAACACATACTTGCCCTCAGGTTCGAAGCTATTTTGATGCCATATGTGTTAAGGAAGAAATATGCACAAACCTAGGTAACTGGTGCAAGCAGGCTTGAAGAAACATGATGGGACCCTGTTCCCCATGATCCCTTGCTCAGCCCAAGCGGTGGGGTTTCAACTAACAGTACACACCAACTGATTTTAACAGCAGCACCCCAACATCCTGATCGTGCTCAGAATTTTTGCATACATACTCTTAAGTTCACATACTGTTACAGAAGAGCAAACCCAAGCACATGTGTGGCCCTTTGCAGGAGCCACGTCCTGCTGTTTCTTCCAGTGTGATTTGTGGGAGGCAATTTTGAGAGTTTCATATCTTTTGCTTTCTGTATTTTCCAATATGAAACGGTGCAATTAGTAGTTTCCTTAAAACTGTTACAGGTTTCCCCTCACCCCAAGTGAGTGAAGAAAACCAGGATTTCAGAACTTTCAAATGTTTCACATGAATTCACTTACCTCTCTCCTTTGCTGCCAAGACTCCAACCTCAATAAAATAAAGCCATTCCTCCCCCATATTTAAAACCACTGAGCTCATTAACTACTTAATGAATTTTGTGCTTTTCTGCTGCACAGCTGCAAGCCTCAGCCTATTTTCCCATTATCAACTTTTTTTTGTTGTCATTTTTATTACCTAGTTTTGTGCACAGGTTTCCTGGGTGCCATGTGGATTGAGCCATGTTTCTTCACAGCAGGAAATGAAGAAACTGATCGAACAGCAGTATTAAAATTAATATTAAAATATTTAATTGATATGTCAAATAAAACCTACAGCACCAAACCCAGAAGCTCCTAATTATATTACACTAGATTAAGAAAACAGACAAAATGTGTAAAATATACTAGAAACAGAAAATTCTTTATTTAATACACTTTTACTTTGAGATGTTATCAGGTGTATTACGTTTAGCAATATCATTTAAGTGTACAGTAAAGCAGAATTGCCTAAACCTTAATTATATTATTATAGTTTATCCACTATAAGTAACTCTGCTAGAGAAGACAATAATTTATAACTGGCCTGTACGGAATTCTTTTGATGAATTATCAGAGGGTGGTTGAATATTCAAAACAAGACAGCTTTTAGAAACCCATTCCTCAAATAATATCCTATTTAGTTAGTTCTTTCTCAAATTCAGGCCAGATTTTTATTTATATATCTGTCAGTGCAGATCACCTACATCAATTATGTTTACTTTTGAACCATTAATTTTAAGAATGAGAATAAAGAGGAGAGACCAGAAGATGATCCGGTTTGTTGATCTCTGGCTGCTACCACCAGTACGGAGGTTAGGAGGAGCGCAGACCTATGTTTGACACATGCAGGAAGCCATCTTTTTAAGTTACTACAAATGAGATGAAATGACCACCTGGGCAGCATTCAATGCCTGCTACTAACAGTGGTCACCAGCACATGTTCAGAAGGCATCTTTGAACTAATTAGTGAGCTCCCACACTTCGATAGCTTTTGGTGGGGGGGGGGAGGGGGAAAAAAAGAAGCATCTATTATATTGGCACTTTTTCAAGTTTATCTTTTACCTGATCAAGACCACCTAAGGCCAACATGCTCGGCATTAAGCAAAAGGCTCAGATCCAAAGTCAGTGACATTATTTCCAAAAGCCCAGTCAGTTTTGGATTGGGCTTTGTGGTTGCAAGCTTTTCAGGACTAGTGCTGTCAGTTGTCTCTTAGACTTATACACCTGGATGCTCAGAAATTACAATAAAAAACAAAATTTGAGGCTGTTGGCCTTATCACATCTCATCTGCATCAGGTGGACCCCTCCAGCATTACTGATATTCCTAACTTGCATGGCCACAGAAAGTAGAGGTGAAAGTAGCTAGGAAAAAGCAGTAACATTGAAAAGCAACATCATTTCAGGGACAGTTCTACAGCAACCGTAGACAGAGATATAAATTAAAAAAAAAAAAAAGAAAGCAGTGACATCATCTTTCTCCACGTTCTCAAGCTTTCAGTTTCCCTGTGGGTAAAATCTCATCCTTGGTTCTAGCAGGGAGAGGAGAGGTGGGTGGACAGCAAGGAGGAGTAGAAGCAATGGTTTTCAAGAGTAACCACACAGAGGTTGCAAGCAACTACAAATACCTACAGAAGAACTGTAATAAAAAGGGTGAGGAGCGGTGGCAGGGGGAGAGAATGAATCACTGCCATGGGCAAAAAACTATGGTCTTGTCTCTTTGTAGTAAGTTTTCCAGAGGCCAAAGTCAAGCCAGGTGTCCTGCTGTTCTTGCCTGTAAAGTGGGAATAACTAGGGATCCTACACAGCTATTCCTCAGCAACACCTGTATGAAGGGGGAGAGCATTCTTCTTTTCTCCTAATCTGCCAGAATCAAAACGAAAAAACACTTACAAGACATTTATCCTGGCATTCACACTTCTACAACAATGTTCAAATTAGTAGTGTGGATTTATTTTTCTTCCCTGCATATAAAATGCTTCTTTAAAAGAATATCTATTTACATATGAAAAATAATTTTGGTTATGTTATTTGACACCTACAAATTAAGTATAAAAACAAAGAGCAGAACACATGTAAACAAAATGCAGATAGCAACGGAAACTCTTGAGATTGGTGTAAAATCCATATGAAAAAGGAATGAGCTGGCAAAAGCTATCATTACTAATCCACCTTCCTTGGTCTAATGAAAGAAGATGTCTCATGGTAGCTTTGGTGAAACTATTAAGTCACTGGTTTTGATTGTTCTGTTCCTTTAGACTTTCTGATGGGAAATTTGTGAAATAAGTGAGGAAATGGATCTCTCAACTAATCAAAACCAGTAAGGACACAGAGGAAAACACCTAAAGGTAGTAAGACTGCTTCAGATACCCTCTTATATTCAACCCTTCGTCTCATCACTTGCATGTTATGCTTCAATTTATTTTTTCCTAATGTTAGCATTGCAGTAACGGCTATGTTACCTATGAGCTCTGGTTATTGGAGGGCTCTATCTCCACTCAACCACCTTCTGGCAAATAGATCACACAGCACAAAACATCCAGTGTTAACCTGTCCCGCACAGGAATGACTTTTGGAAAGGGTGGTACTCAAGGCCTGCCATGGAGTTAAGTCCATACACCTCTATCAGACACATCCACAAATGTCAGTGTTCTTACTAAACATTGTGCTGATGTTTGTCTTGGCAGAAGTCTTCAACTTGCTTACACCAACAGCATGCTGAGCTCTTATATTTTACACAGACAAGGCAGAAACATACTACAAGCTCTACAGATAGGGAAATGGGGCTTATAAGATCTTTAGTGATTTGATACAAAGCCACAGGAAGTTTATAATAGAGCAGAACCATTCCTCCTGCTTCTCCAACAGACTCTGTCCATGGATCCAAATTTCCAAGCAGCTCTAAATACATCCCAAGCATTTTAAGCTCGAGAGTTAAAAATTAATTAATTATTTTTGCCTAGCAACATGCCCTTAAGGTATCTTACTTTAATTGAAGTTCTTTCAGTGATCTTTTTTGCTATAGAAGCAGCTAGTATTTGTATTCACCATCTTGTTTACAACTGGTACTGGAAGGACCTGGAAAAAAGCTTCATTTGATTCATCCGACATTGAATTTTCTACCCTGTTTCCTATACTGATCCTTAACTGAATGTTACTGTCTTCATTTCCACCAGAACAGCAATTCATAGAAATTACTCTCCTGGGTTTTGGCTGAGCTTTTGCTGATCACTTTGTCATACTTTCTGTAACCCCTGGCACCTCTGTCCCTTGCCCTTAAAAAAGTGAGAACGTGCAGTAGTACTGGATTCTCTTTTGCTCAAATGACTAAGTGGATTTATTTTCTTTTCCTGCAAGAAAATCTGAAGCAGAGTCCTCAAAGTGTAGCTAAGCACATCACCTGCCATTTGTGAGCTGCTCCTTGGAATATTTGGTAGGCATGCTACCAAAGCAAAGCTCTAGAGCAAGGCTTCACCAGGCAAGCTGATACCAAGTTCAGGTTGTTCACAGCAGGGTTATGCTGGCAGAAGATTCAATCCCAGATTTTAGTGGTGCAGTGAACTGTCCAGCAATTTCCAGCAAGAGTCATAACTCACTATGATGTTCAGAGAAAAGTTACTCCCCTGCTAACCCCATTCTAACTCTGTCTTTTGATTCTTTTTTAATCAGAATACTTCATGTTTCTCATTTTGTTCAAAGAAATCATTGAGAACCATAATAAAACCTCTTCCTTGCACAGTTGTTTCAAAATGTGTTTTAATAGGGAACAAGTTAAGTGAAACATAAAAGGTACTGAACCCTCAGTAAAGGTACAGAGAACATAAGCCAACGTTGTGAACACCACATCTCCTGAACCTCCCAAATAGAGGTCATTCCTTTTGCTTTAGCAACTATGGCTACAGACTAGAAAAATCTCACATTTTCAAATTTTGTCTGCAGTTACTCTGAAATTTTAATAAATATACCACCACAGAGATCGGGCTAAGAAGTTTATGCTAACTGAAAGAACATTACTTTCCACTCAAAGCTAACAGCCTGTGATTGTTTCCTATTTCCCACTTCTGAGTTAGGGTGATACCAGGTATGCCACTTCTATGGGTTCCACCAAGAGCCATTTCCCCATGTTGTCACATACCTTACCGTTTGATTCTTTCTTTGAACTGTGGCAATTAGGAAGCTACTTAAGTCCATCCCTCCCAGGACTGGATATCTGGCTTTGTTAAGATTGAATTGACTGTTTTCCTCACCTCTTTTTTCTTTAGCAGTCCATAGGTTGGGTGTCTGCAACCACATGGCAGAGGACAGGGCAGAAGAAGGGGAGATGCTGTCCCCAATGTCCTCTCACCGTGTTCATAGTTAATAAAGCTTCTGTCCGACCTGCCCTAAATTGTACTTGCATGGTTACACACTTGGAGTCCCCAGACTCTGACAACTCTGTACGACAGAATGTATACAGAGATGTACCTTTTTCAGAGGCTCAAACACATGAAAGCAATGACCTTATTTCACTTCCTTTTCCCAAAAGGAGCAAGAATTTCAGGGCTGCATCATAGCTGGTGGAACAGTATGTCTTGCAAATAAAGCAGTGAGAAATATCATTCCCAACAACATACTGAATAATGCAAGAATCAGATTTACTATGTTTTTCACAAGTCTCAACATACTGTACTCATCTATTCACATCGTACTGAATACTCCTTTTTAGAAAAGGCTCCTACAAATGCCATGCTAACAAAGATGACATTTATGAGTTTTATCATAAGCCTTTTTTCTCCTCAACTAATCTTTTCATGGTAGGAGTATGTCACTTATTTATGGCACGCATTTGGGTGGAGTGCGGGGTTTTAATCACTGGCTTGAGGAATTTTTGTTGTTGAACTTTTTGACCAAGTCTACATTCATTTAAGAGTGATTCAGAATTAGTAACATTGAGAAGCCCAGCTGGAGGCACTTTAGAAATACCTATTTTAGGGCACCTCTAATTAATCTCAAATTAGACACCCTGAAGTTAGAATCCTGATTATGGGTCACTCAACACTTGCCTTGGACAGCGTACAAATTTTTGATGCTAAAATGACATCACTTATTTTACTGCTGCTGAGTAGGAAACAGTAATTAGTTGCTGTTCTTTAAAACACAACAGAACAAACTACAATTTAAGTTTCCTTTACCTGGAAGTAGTCTAAATTGTAGAGTTATCTGCAAAATAAAGGTTCACCTAATTGCTTTCTTCACTGCCAAGAATAGGTTTCCATTGCACAGGGAGTAAAGGGTGATGGAAGAGAGCTGCATCATTAAAAAGCTAAAATGGGATGTTATTCCACTTTCTGAAGAAAATACTGTTTCTCTTTGTTTATAGCCTTAGATAAAGAATAAGAACAACCCATATGAAGACAACATTCCCTCCAGTTTCTTCTGTAGAGGGAGTAAAAAATAACCGGGACAAGCCTATATAAACAAACGAAAAAAACCCTCTCAAAAAGACAAGATAAAAAAACACCTAGAAGTGAAATACCATGGTTTGCTGATGAAGTCCAGTTACCCTTCCAGCAAATTTATCAAATACTTGACCAGATCTTCATGTGGTCTAAAATAAGCAACAACGAAAATCAGCTGACAACCAGAGACAGTCGCATGGTGGCCTGGCATTACATGAACAAGAAGTTAGACATCTAGAGTTGGGATTTGTGAACCACACCACACAGGCCCTAAAGCTGCTCTCATAGAAGAGATCAATAAATCTGCCACTGACTCCATTGGCAAGATATGTTAGGCCAACATTATGCACAGCTGAAAATCCCAGCGTTGGAGGAAAAAAGAATCACGAGCAATAAAACACAAGAGCAAATCTTGTCTGACAAGATAGCTTCTTTCACACAGAATTAAAAAATCAGTGGATTAAGGAGGCACAGTGGAATTCATATATTTAGATTTTAATGAAGCAACTGATTTTGTACCTCAAAATCTTAATTAAATAGTTCAAATTGATTTGAATAAAATCAAGATGTTACGAATTAAAATTGAAAGGCTGAAAAGAAAGAAAACCAATAAATGACGGTGTTCCAGTTTGAAGGAAGGTCTCTTGTCAGTTACTGAAGGGATTTTTTGTTTGCGAGTTTGTTTGGTTTGGGTTTTTTTCCTAAAATGTTCCCTGAATATCTGTGACAGAAAAGATAGTGTACTAGCCACAAATTTAGAAGTGATAATGAAGTGGAAGGAATTCTGAATACTGGCAGCAAAGCCAAAATACAAAAATCTAGAAACTGAATTTCAAGCACAAAATCTGCAGAAATTATCCCAGAAGCCGTACCTGTATTTGTTCATGAGCCTAAAGTTTCACTTTAAAAAAATACTATTTCTAGCAGGAAATCTTGAAAACATGAGCCAAGTGTAACTGTTACATACATATGTGTTCAAAACCACAGAAAGGCCCAAATGACACCTCAGAGATACCACCTCTCCCCTTCACTTCTGGTTGTTAAGTCTGAAACCTAATGACAACAGTTTGAAGGTCACCACAATTAATTATCTCAGTAAGTCTCACGAGAAGAGAAGAATCCAGTAACGCCCATACGCACCTACAATGGCAGATTCCCTTTCCCACCAAAATTTTCAACATCAGCTGTGATGATGCTCTCTACAAAGAGACACTGCTTAATCTGAAATTTTCTTTTAAATAAGCACATGTCCAAATTGTTGCACCAGAGCATTCCGGAGACAGTAGCAGCTGTATGTAATTTGTCTTGGACTAAATAGTACTTTCACTTATGGATTTTTTTTTAAAGTATAAAATAACTTAAGGCTTGTCATGCAAAAACAGCCAACAGAAATTTCTCTCTCAACAGCGCATAGGAAATTTGAAGACAGCATCCTTACAAGGCTTATGTTAAAAAGTATCCAGGAGAACCTGCAGTAACACTAATCCATCACAAAATATTCCAGATCATTCGTACAAACACAATTCTTATAACCATTTCAATTGCATTCACCATTCTTCTATTTACATTCTATTATCATACATATGAAAAGCCACTGCAAATATGCATGCTGTAATGTGTTTGCCAGAGTATTTGCACCATCCCTTCTGAAAAGCTTTGTGAGCTTGGAAGACTTTCTATCCAAGAGCAGGAACATTACGCACAATCAGTGACCAAATGCAGAGTACAAATAACAAATTGCAAATAGCAGAGCAATCAATAGGCTGGAACAGCCAGATAATTATGAATAATGGGAGAATTCATGGAAATTGAAGTCTGTTCACACATCATTTGTGGACACAACAGCTGAAATTTCTGCATAACTAAGTTCTGAAATAAGCATAAGAAAATGGGCTATAGGAAGAAGATGGCTACTGGGACCAAGATGGCTGGATTATCCTTCCTCCTCACTCCCCAATTTTTTTTATAATCACTCAGCCTATGACAACACAGCTCTACTGAATGAGTAAGTTACATAAAAATGTAGGATTTCCCCTTCTCTCCCATTTTATCACAACATGAATACTTTAAGTGCAAACAAAACAAGAAACCCAATTAACGTCAAAAAATATCAGGATGAAGAGCAACTAAAAGAGCTCAGATTTGATATTTTTTTGATTATCAACTTGACCTTTACCTGCTAAACAGCACAGAGATAAGGAATGATATGTCAGCTGTCTTCACAGATGACAACTAAAGAACATCAAATAAAATCACAAGTGCCATCATCAAAATCTTACTAAAGGACATTGTGGTTGTGGAGGGTTACACACATTGAAATAACCACTGGACAAGTTGAGAGGTATCACAGAGAAACATGGCACCTTTCATACAGTCTACTGGCACCTCTGCATTTTTAAGTCCCTCAACTGCAAATCCCTGCTACCAACAGAAGACTATTGTGGAGTGAGGCCATGTCATGCATGTCCTGCATCTTTGAGATGATATTCACATGCCATACCAACGTTAATAGCTCTTAGGATCTTATATCTGATGCATTTATAAGGAAAGGAACTAAACCACCTAATGCTTATATCCAAGGTGGGGGGAAGATGGATGGTTTTTGCAGCAGCCTCTCATGCCCCTAGGAAATCAGTATGATTCCTCAAAAATGGAAGAGTTTTCTCTCAGTCAGTAGGCACATTGTTCTAGATAGAGGGATTTCCCAGCTTTCTATCACATCCTGAATTGAATATAACTTCATTCTGACCTGGTTCATCCGAGGGAAAACCCTCAAAACTACCAACAGCGGCTACACAGAATAGTTTTCAGACAAACTACAGCTGATATTCTTATACATTCATTTTTAGACATTTCGGACACAATAAACATAGAAGGCTATGGCACCACATGTTAACTGAAGTTACAACCATTTGAGTCTGGTTTGATTCAAATAAAACTTAAACATTTCCTTTTAATTCAGCAGACAGCATAGAAAGTTCAACCCCATTTTTTTTCCTTCCAAAAATTGACAAAAATATTAATGCCATACAAAACTTCAGACATGTCAGTGATGGTTAAAATTTCAAGAAGCACGATGAACATTTTAAATTCACATTGCAAATCTAGCCCAAGGCTGAAGACTCTGAAGCAGCAATACCAGAAGATGCAGCTGAGTCTGAACAACTCAACGTCACATTTTAATTTCACGCTGGTCCATGAGACACCTCCTTGCCTTTGTATTACAAGCTTTTAAACAGAAACGTTCAAAGAGATTGCTACCAAGCTTCATTTTCCTGTTACTGTAAGAAACTTAATTTTTAAAAAGCTGAAGACAAACGGTTATCCCTCAAATAAAATTTTAATTAGTTTAGATTTAAGAGGACAAACAATTCATCAGGGTGTGCCTGACTAGACAGATGGCGTCGAGATTTCTTTCAGTGTTCAGAAACTGTTGACAGCACAGTTTCTAAAATGCATTAGGACTGCTGGCAAATTCGAACCAGTGTAAATAGTTGCTGGTAAAGCCCCAGGGGCGTTACAATAAGCCATCTGAACACTACCTGTAGGTGCCTAAATCGATACTGAGGCAGTGAATCTATGCTTACATACATGTCTCTATTTGGCAGACAATTGGCCAGTTCAGGTTTGCACCTCTGACATCAATATTACTAATTGGACTAATTAATGTATCTTATACTCTTTTTGTCTCCCAAACAAGAGAAATCTAAGCTTCCTGCCATGAGTTTCCAATGGACTAGAAGCATCTGCTCTGAAGATGAAAAGTGACATTTGGCTTTTAAGTTCTTTGAAATAATCTGCATGTTCTTCAGAGTGTAAGAACTAATTAATTTTGTCAATTTAAATGTTTGAGGCTCCTATTCTAGTGAGCTACATTTCTGTTGCATTTTTTTTCCTTAGATAAAATACAAAAAACTCCCAAAACAGAAAAGTAATAGGCTTACAAAGCTTGGAGAACTGTTTTCTTCTACTCATCCAAACTACACTCTTCAGGATACAATGTGACTTCAGACAAGAGCACAGGACTCTTCACCCAAAGATTATTAAAAAACATGTAATGTTCTACTCACAAGCCTTTATTTCAGTTTACACTGGGTTTGAGGGAAGCACTGTGGATGCTTAGAAGACAATCCCTTGTAAGTAAGGAATGTGATTTTGGTGGGTTTGGTCCAAAATTAGAGGTACAGAAGTATCAACACATCAGGCCAACACTGGCCTGTGTGCATCCCCTCCTCAATGTGACCTGCTAAGGCACAAGGCAACCTCCTCCCCAGCCATCCAAAGTCAAGTGATTCATTCTTCACAAGAATTGGTCTTGAAGCTAATGCAGTCAATACTTAAGACTAATGTTGCTCACTGCCTTCTAAAATGGAGTAGGACTACGCAAATCCAGTTGTTTCCACAGCATCTATATATTATCATGTCTGGACTGAGCAAAACAAGTCATATATAAGCTCAGTGTTGTCAGTTCAGGCTATCTGAATATGTACATTTTAACCATATCTTTAAATACTAACCGGAACTGAACACTTAATTCAGTTTCTCATCTCCTTTCTTAAACAGAAATAGACATTTCTATGTGGCACTTGAGCCTATCCTGTCTAAATAATGTGACACAGAAGACAGACATTGCCAATAAAAACATGCATAGAATGGTACTGCTACTATATCTCATGCTACTGCATGTGTGTGCTGGTAGGAAACACTTCAAATCCAGCCTGAGTACTAAGATAACACTTAAATCACAAGGATGAAAAAAACTGTATGCACTAGAAAGTACAGCAAAAATAAGCAAGGCAAAATTCTTCCTCTGAAATTAAAAACGTAATTACTTTGGTACAAATTTCACACACGTCTCACGAATATTTCAATAGCTGCAGGCCTATTCTTATGAAATGTGTCCCTGTTGTAGACATGTCTCCATCCTTGACCACTAACAGCAATACGATTGAAAAATTTTCAAAGAATCCAAACTGCACAGAAGCAAAAAACCTCCCTCTGTTCCATTTCCATCTAAACACCTTTCCTTGCAGCGACAGACATGAAGGACAAAGACTAGAATATAGAGTGTTCTACCATTCTGTCCTCAAGAACCCAAAGGTCACCAGCCTTGTGATTAACTCTAACTGGTATCACATCAAAAACTCCCATCACCTTATAACAACTATCTGCTCCTCTGTCAGTCTGAAGGCAGCTCCATAACTTACCATATTCCAGAAAACATGACAGTGAAGAACAAAACTATTGGGTCGGGAAAAAAGAGAAAGAAGGAGGGGAAAGCAGCGAAGAACAGAAAAAGAAAGGATAGTTCTAAATTACTACCACTTACAGAGTTAAAGTCTGTGTACAGAGTAGGAAATATGCCGGATTTTCGTAAGGGAAAATAAGTCAAAAGGCAGAATATGTCATCACTGATCATGCATATTGATACAATAGTACTTCAGGAAAGCAAACGCATGACAGTCTGAATGGTCTGCCCAATAGCACAACTCACATCTGTGCTTTTCTTTTTATGGAGCACTTCTATGCAATGCTTGACCAAACATTATTTTGTATCTTCACAGACGAATAGAATAGAATAGAATAGAATAGAATAGAATAGAATAGAATAGAATAGAAATCATGAAGAATCAGTCAGTTTCCCTCTGACAAGAACATCCTGATCCCTGGCTTTTTTACTTCTGAATCTTTTTACTAATATCACAATTATGTTAGTACTGATGATCAAGAAGTGGAATAGAGTGTTCAGTAACAATCTGGCCAAGCACCAAATTATCTCAGATTCTCAGATGTTCGGTCTCTGCACAGTCTCAAAACCCAGAACAGTTTATATAGCATAATTAAGGACTCAAAGACCAGAACAATCTTGAATAGAAAGCAAACACCAAGTAAATGGAGCACAAGTGTTTCTGTTGAGTAGGTGTGACTGACATCATCCCTTCCTGTCTTGCCCCATCCTCCTTCCTGTAGTGACCCTCAAAGAGTGCTGGTCCATGCTGAGGTGGCCAAGAAAACAGTGAGATAAAAAAACACTGTCAAAGTAAGTAGGAAAACAATTGCCACCTTTATCCAGATGCCACCATACCAGCCTTACCCTCTTGTCCTTAATAAATTCTACTTTCCTTCAAATCATGCCAATCTTCAAGGTGTCTTCAAGACATACCGAGTTGATCAAAGAAACAATGGTACAAGCTAGAATTAACAGTTGACAGGCCCAAAGGAGGCCTTCATGCAGCCATATCAAATGGGATCAAAGGATGAACTTAAGAGACCCCAACACCATTGTTGCATGGTAAGAATATGACGTTATTTGCTGTTTTGTACTATCTGGATGTTATCCACCTATTGCTTGATGTCTCTGGAATGGAGCACCTGCCCAGATGACTAGTTCTGACCTTCACAGTAGAAAATGACACTCAAGATGCTACGCAAGAATAATACAAAGAACAAGGAAAACCAAAATATTTTCATGTCACATTTTAAAGCCAGGAAAGTTACATATCCCATTTATTTCCATTCTCTAGAGACTTCTTTCTAATCATTATTCAATAATGCCTTGTGGCAAAACTCTTTTGTTTGTCAAGGACAAGTACTATAATTTTTCTTACATACAACTTTACAAGATGATGGTTGAGATAATTAACAAAAATTCAAACCAATGTGGCATGCATTGCTCCAACAGTAAAAGCTAAACAGAAGCGAGCCACAAGTGTTCTCAACACAGAGTCAAGAAAGCAAACAACCATGGCAAAACCTCTGTATGGAAATATCCCAAGGACTGGCTTTGCTTAACAAAAAAATACACTCACTGTAGTCAGTCTACTTAGAGACATGACAAAGCCTACTATTAATCAGAACAACTACAAAACAATGTACTACAGTATTGCTAAATACTGTAGTTCACCTTCGTCATTTATGCCCATACAGGCACATCTGTGTAGTTTAGATTTTATATTATCAGTAACCCCATTCACTTCTGCTTGTTTTTCCTGCAAACACCTGTCAAATACTGAAATTCTTCCTCACTTCTGGAGCAGCCCCAGTGACTGCAGTTCAGTTTACCTGCTCATCAAAGTACTATTGAGTGGCTGAAGAATGGAAGAGTTTTACCCTTGACGCACTTCTAGTTTTAACATTAATGTACTAAAGCAATTAAGCCTGTCTAGCACTCCTGGACAAAGATGATCACAAGTAGCATGCACTCAAGTATGTTTTTTTTTTTTAGGGAACACTTCTTTCATATACACAACCCACTGGTAAATGTGAGTCTCAAGTTTTCCCCAGTGGTAGTCCACAGAGAATGCAAACACTGGACTCTGGTCTCCTGCCCTTTGATTTTTGCACTTAAGCAGGCTGTGCTTCTTGACATCAACAGTTCAATTCATCAGCCAGAAGAGAAGCTTCTTGGTCAGGCTCCTTCACTCCTAAGCTTGTATAGCCTGGATCCTACTAGCGGACCTTCTGAACTTCTGTTAGGTACTCGCTCCAAAACAAGGAAGAAAACTCCATGCAGTGCCTCACTGGGAGGAAGACAGCTGCTCTGAAGCAAAGATAAACAGGGTTTCTGAACTTCTATGTCCTCACCTTTCAACTCAGTTTCAAATGGTGGCACATGCAGAATAGCATTTTATGAAAGCGCAGTGTGTTCTTCTATCAGAGAGTACTAGGGATCAACAGTTGGATGTTTTGAAAGATAGGCCACAACTTCTGGGAATGAGCCAGCCAAATTCCCTCCCCCTTCAGAAGAGATTTAAAAAAACCAACAAAACAAAAACCAAAACAATGCAATGCATCTCAGATATCAAAATCTGAAATGACATGACAGTCTAACAATAAGGGACATAACAGATGAGATATTGTAACACAGCAGTTCTTGATATATTCAAGTATTTCAAGTACAGTAGCTTGAAACAGTCATGATTTTAACAGCCACATTAAAATCATTTTTCAATCAGGGGACAGTTCATGTCAAAACAAAAATTACAAATTATTTCAAGTTTTCTTCCTTCTAAAGAATCTTTAGTAAACGCTATGATGGGTGTGTTTTTCTCCCTGAATGCCAGATAGGCTCAGCCAAATGTAAAGAAAAGCCCAAAAGAGCTGAGATCTTACTTCTCTTGGACCATCACTATTAATAAAGATGTCTCTACCCAAACTAGATCTTCAGTTTGTCCTGCATAGCTGCACTGAATAAAAATAATGTACCTGTTTACACCTGGGCAAGCAAGGTAGTATTTGATTTAAATAAATGAAACTGAGTATTAGGGTAATAAAACCCCTAGTTTGACTTGTATGTTGATGATTTGTAAGAAAAGCAGGAAAGCATCAATCCAGTTCCAATCTCCTGCCAGTCTACCTGGGAGGTCAAGGGCAGGGAGTGGTTACAACTGTGGTATACACACAACATACACACCTGAAACAGTGGGTAAGAGCAGAGACGACACTTAGAAGGACATTCTTTATACTTGACTGAACTTGTTGGCTTTTCCTTTGAGTATCAGTATCATAGATAATCACTCCCCTTGTCATCCTGGTAAAGGGTAGATTAATGTCTACCAATACAAGGTGGTCATCTTTACTTTCTCAGGATGCCCATAGAGATCATGACAACAGAGCAGGGAAGATAATGGCACAATACAATGTTGCACTACACTGGTGGAATAACTGGTCAAACACTATGCACTGCACCCCATGCAGACCAAAAGGATAGTCCTCCTCCACAGGACACAAGAGTGTTTCAGGAGAGCCTGACCTAAGGCTCAGCATAACCAGATTTTAATTTATTAGAAATTTTAGAAGGTATTTAGTTTTTTTTACACTTGGATAATTCATAAACACTTAAGCACATAGCTTTAGATTTTTCTTCAACTCATTAGTCTTTCAAAATTACTTTTCTCCTTCCTTCATGTATGCACAACCATGCAAATACCAGATCCCCAGAGTCTGACTCAGCTGAATGTAAGACAACCCTTTGTTTCTCCTTGGTGTGAGGGATACTAATTAGGTGACCTAGTGGCATGTGAGCAACACAGAACGTAGTAGCCTGTCACTAGTGGAGTCCCTCAGGGGTTGGTACTGGGACCGGTGCTGTTCAATATCTTCATCAACGACCTTGATGAGGGAACAGAGTGTACCCTCAGCAAGTTTGCTGATGACACTAAACTGGGAGGAGTGGCTGACACACCAGAGGGATGTGCTGCCATTCAGCGGGACCTAGATAGGCTGGAGAGCTGGGCGGGGAGGAACCTGATGAGATTTAACAAGGGCAAGTATAGGGTCTTGCATCTGGGAAAGAAGAATCCCATGTGCCAGTATAGGTTGGGGACTGACCTGCTGGAGAACAGCGTAGGGGAAAGGGACCTGGGGGTCCTGGTGGATGGGGGAATGACCATGAGCCGGCAGTGTGCCCTGGTGGCCAGGAAGGCCAATGGCATCCTGGGGTGCACTAGACGGGCTGTGGTCAGTAGGTCGAGGGAGGTCCTCCTCCCCCTCTATTCTGCATTGGTGAGGCCGCATCTGGAGTATTGAGCCCAGTTCTGGGCCCCTCAGTTCAAGAGGGGCAGGGAACTGCTAGAGAGAGTCCAGCGCAGAGCCACGAAGATGATCAAGGGAGTGGAACATCTCCCTTATGAGGAAAGGCTGAGGGAGCTGGGTCTCTTTAGCTTGGAGAAGAGGAGGCTGAGGGGTGACCTCATCAATGTTTATAAATATGTTAAGGGTGAGTGTCAGGAAGATGGAGCCAGGCTCTTCTCGGTCTCATTAAGCCATAGGACAAGGGCCAACGGGTCCAAGCTGGAGCATAGGAGGTTCCGAGTTAATGTAAGGAAAAACTTTTTCACTGTGAGGCTGACAGAGCACTGGAACAGGCTGCCCAGAGAGGTTGTGGAGTCTCCTTCTCTGGAGACATTCAAAACCCAACTGGACACATTCCTGAGTGATGTGCTCTAGGTGGCCCTGCTTTGGCAGGGGGGTTGGACTAGATGATCTTTCGAGGTCCCTTCCAACCTCTACCATTCTGTGATTCTGTGTAATACTTGCACTGATGTGATGGTTCACACTCAAAATATGCTTCAGGCATTGAAGGGTGGGACAGGAAAGCAGAATAGGACATGACATGCTGGACACTGTACAAGTCCTTTCAGATAAATTTAAATCTTATCTAAATCTGCAACCCTGAAAAACAACCACTCAAAGCCCTGCTTTTCTAAACAAAGTCAGAACATGCAAAAACACTAGTTTTAAGTGTTAGGATGTGATACTCAAAAGCAATCATTGCTGATTAAGTTCTGCTCTAAATAAGTCTCCTGGTGATTATCAATGTGATCAGCACTAGGACTGATGCAGAATGGTTATAAAAAAGAATCTGAAATGTAATCTCTTCCACCCATAGGATTTATGTTAATGACTGATGTTCACCATAAAGGCAAAACATCAGGCATGAAATATTCAATTTCCAGGGTGGCGAGACTTCAGAGCCACTATTTTGCTAGCAAAAATTAAGCTGCTGGATGTAAAAGAAAGGCAGAATCCACTGCACATAGCATACCACAGGCTGAGCCCTCTTTCTTCCAAGTAAACAGCAGCTTAAGACCAGAAGCAGGGATTTCTGGAGGGGGCAGTTCTATGCCAGCATCCCATACCCCAAGGAAACAGGAATAAGAGGCTGCCTCATGGTGCTTGAATGTTAGGGGAGTAAGAGAGCTGTCTTCTCTTGTGCATGGCCACCCTTTTACCCCCACCTCACTCCCTGACCATCAGAATTTCCCTCCCCAATATTTTCATCCTTCCTGAAGCTGCCCTCATCATCTGATTTGTCTCCACAAAATAGACATAACTAGAGGATGCAGAGAAAAACCTCAGAGTATTTCAGAGGAGATACCAATTCTAGGCAAAAGAGAAACTTATTGTTGCATCTCCTAGAACAGCAATGAATACTTCTAGATTTAAAACTACTTGCCTTCTGCCTCTTCTTTCATAGAATCATTAAAGTTGGAAGAGACCTCTAGGATCTTCTAGTCCAACCATCCCCCCACTACCTATTACCTACTAAACCATGTACCACATTTCTCCCAAGGGTGTTTTGGTAGTAACTCCTCCCTTACCACAGGCTGAAATGGATAAGGAGTGGTAGAAGTACAAAGAAGCATTAAGATCATGAATGCCAAGCCCTGCCTAGAGAGTTACTCTAAACAGTGCTGAGAAAAGACTTGCTCACATTCACCTAAATGATTCAAGTACTTTCAAAGCAAAGGAAAAGCTTGTTTTCTCTCAAAATTTTTTTAAAAACAAATCAGTGTATAAAACCAAAAGAAAACCCTGAAACATTATAGTTCCACAGACATCTCTGACCAGGTCCTAACTGCCTGTTCACCTTTCTCCTGGAATCAGGAGAGCCTTTGACAGTGCATGTACAGCTGGGATCAGTTTCACAGTTGCAGGGAGAAGCGGTGACAGACATGAAAAGAAACATTACCTACCAGCTAACCTCATTTGCTTTTCATTAACATGACCGCAATCCATCTGAAGTAACAGTTACATCCTTGGCTTTGTAACAATTAGCACAAAGAATACACTACAAGGCTAACAATATTTACCAGGAGAAACAAGGAGGGTCAGCAGCTCTCAACAGCATCTTGTCAATGGACGCTGCCAGGATGGGTTTAGCACCATCTGTCCTGGTTAAAACAGTTACCTTTTTCTCACGCTAATTTTAAATCCAAGATACACAGACAAAACGTCAAGTAACTGAATGTCCGTAACACTCTGTGGAGCATGCTAACTTGGAGATGACAGCTTGACCAGCTACGCTCACCCATTTTATTTCAAGGACGATCAATAGTTCATGTTCTCTTCTCATAGCCTATACACCAAGATTAATTGCCAAGTGTGATTCTCCTTCAGGAGGCCAGCCTAGGCTTCTGTTTAGTCGCTTCCCTTCCCATTGTGTACCACACAAAACCTAGAGGCATGAAACTGGGCTAAAGAACAAAGCAGCCAGGAGAAGATGAAGAAACAAATCCACTACCCTCATCTTAAATATCGTCAAGGTGTTCATATCACTCCACATAGATGACAAAGCATGGTCTAAGTTTTGCTTTTTAAAGCAGTTTCATTACTTCTCCCAGCCTTCCCTGTTTCTCAATTTGGGCAACAGCAGGCATTTACAGCAGTCCAACCAGCCGTGTTACGAAGCACACATCTGAAATGAACCTCAGGGAAAAATCTGCAGAGAGAACTAAGACTTAAAACCCCCATCTCATAGATGCCTAGATGGTGTGTGGGAGGTGGAAAGAAGCACTGCTAAATCTGTTACCTTTCCTGTGAATGATGAGCACACCACCCCTTCCGAAAATAGACTGCAAAGGAAACGTTACGCTGATGACTGTGAAAAGCCAGTTCACTACCCTGGTTTAGATAGCAGGTCAGCTGTATGTGAACACATGCTCCCCTTCAAAGCTACTAGAACCGCTATTACTTCTTCTTTTAAAACAGCAAACATGTGAAATTTATTTGAGATAATGATGTCTGAAAAAATTAATCCTTATTTCAAAAAGCTGTTTTATAAATTCAGGCTAACAAAAGGAAACAACTGGCAAAGATCCTAGCAGAATTTTTCATCTTCCACCTGTTGGTCTGACAGCCCTGTGCTATATCCTGTCACAACAGCCATCACCAATCCCTCCTGCCCTTGCCCTCTAAATTTCTGCTACACAAATATATGCTCGGGGCAACACATGGCCTCTCTCCAGGCTGCAAGCAAGGAAGAGCGTTGAGCTGCTAAATGCATTGGTCCAGCATCAAACACAGCACATGAGCTTCAGACAAATTCCTAAGACCACANATCCAGGTGAAACACATTGATTTTTCACATCACCTTTCCAGTGACTTTTCTCTTGACCTGTTAGAATAATTTTCTCCAGAGAGGGAAATTAATTCAGCCTCCAGCTCTGTTTGATCTCTGATCTTTTTCTACAAAATTGTTTACATACAGTCAGTCTATCTGAACTCTGTCAGTTATATCTTGAGGGATTTGTAAGATGAAATACCGCATCCACAAAATTAAAAGTGACCCAACCATTAAACTGATGCTGCTAGGATTCTGAAAAGAAGCATTTGTTCAGATCAACTACACAAAGCATTAGCTAAGTCAGACAGGGGTTAAACAACCATCTCAGCCATGTAAGAACGACACCCTAAGACATGGTGGGTGTTAAGCAATAAACTGAAGTGTTTAATACCACAGCGTAATGTTATTATTTTTAATTGCCGTAAGTATATTAATTCAGCAAAGCATAAGTGTTTCATGTGTACATCATCATCTATAAACTTCATTAGGGATATAAATTCTACTAAACTGGGGTTTTGGACAGTTCTAGTGACTGTATACATGCTTAGAATTAAACCAAACATTTCAACATCATTAAAATACTAACTGATCATATATTATTAGCTTAATTAATTATAACTACATCAGAAGCAATCAAAAGTTGGTAGCCAGTTCTAAATACTAGAACTGCAAACAGGTTTTACAGCTTCCAGCCTCTTTCCTGAAGGTTCACACAAAACTAAGAAAAGCTCCAGGTCGTAAAAGTGTACTCTATCCTCGCTCAGTTGCCCTTGCAATTTCCTTTCCCAAGCATCTTTTGCATTTCTAGCTGTAAAAAGAATTTGTTTCAGATGTGATAGTTTGTTTCAACCACTGGCATCTTCTTTTCTTCAGCATGAATGGACACTCCCTGTTAGAAATACTGTCTCTGTGGATAAGAACACATTTCTCATGAGTGACACCCATCCTGACACACTAATTGAATTTTTCACACCCCTCCAGGGTTGCATGCATCTGTTTAGACCAGGCTGCATCCTTTGAGCCCTAAACTCATCACAGGGAATTAGTAAGAAGAAAATTTCCACATATCTCCTTTACATATAATAGCACATAAAGAAAGGTTGGCCAAAAAAAGCCTTGAGCCTTTACTTTGTCCCACAGCCCCAGAGAAGAAATGTGTGGCTGACCTGATACTGTCAGGGTATCATCTGCTCTAGCTGATGCCCCTTTCACACAGGATGAAGTGGGAGGTGGGACAGTGGGATTAAGCAGCCTCAAAGGCACAAATCCTGTTTTATGTGCTCCTGAAGGAAGCAGAGTTACAGACTGCTCCTCTTCATGTTTGCAGCTAACCTACTACGTAGGACAAAACAAGTTCTTTATTGGCTATGTCTCCTCATCTTGAGCTTCATTGTGATCTTCTGACCCAAGCCTGGCAAGCCTCCTGTGCAAGTGCTAACAAAGCACAAGCAAACAGCTCTGAAAGCTAACACCAAAAGCTTGTAGGGCAATCAGTATCTTCAATACAGTTCAGAATCAGGTTCTCGGCCTGCTTCACTCTTGCAAAAATCAGGTTTGGGGTTTTTTTTTGTTTTAAAGGACAGCTTTAGCAGCTTCCACCTCCAGTTTCCTCACAGGGAATATTTTGCATTTGACAAGCCACTGGCAAAATAAGGTTTGCAATCTAAAATTTCAGATGTACTTGAGACACTGAACATAGCTTTCTCAGGCAGTAACAAACTCCAGTCTCCAGATATATCACTGAAGCTTTTGAAACACTTCCTTTGAGACAAGTACTTAAAAACTGAAAAAATACTACCAATAATCCCTACACAGGCCACTTAACTTCCTTTAAGGGACAGGTTTAATCTAAGGACAGTTTTAACACAGCTGAAAGCAGGTGAGAGCCAATTAGTTTAATGACAGTTTACTGTAGAAAAGATGAGTCATCTCTTTAGTTATGTGCTAGCAGCTTTGAAGAAGTACCAGACAATCACAGGTAATGTACATTATTTATTAACACATAGATTCTTTAGGAAGCTCTATCAGTGGTCAAAATAGCTGCCAAAATGGTGTATATCATATGCCACTGGTATTTGCTGATTATCACTAAGCCTCATATACACGTCCTTTCTACTAATAGCATAACAGCATTGCCAGTAATTAGGTAATCCTAATAAAATCAATCTGTCGTCTTTGTTTCTTTCTCCCTCCCCTCAACCTACAGGTGGGTTTGTTTGAGTTTTTTTTTGTCCTTTTTTTTTAAAATTATTTTTAGGAAGTGACAATGGATTGATATTCTGAAAATAGAGATTAATCTATTTCCCCACAGAGCAGTATATCCTCCACACTTCATTCCTGCATCATTTTGAAGTTTATACAGCCCTCATCACCACAGCAATCCAGGACTTCAGTTTGCCACTCATACCTATTAAGCATCCCACTGCAGTGCTTTGCTGAACAGAAACTGGCAGACATAAACACACATCGCAGTGCTTTGCCAAAATGCACTTCAGCACCATAAACTTTCATAGTAGCTAAAAAACCCTGCCAGCTGCCATGTTTGACTTTTACAATATCAGCAAATGGCACCAGCTATCATCACAAATCCTTTGAAGATAATGACTTCTAGATAGGCACTGAATGAATCACATTTAAGCTCCTTACCTTCCAAGGCTTACACACTCCATCCTGGCCAGCAGAGGAAAGGAAAGGTGAAACATGGCAGAAAATGCTAAGGAGACCATTATTGTAACTCAACAATATTTGCAAGCTTATAAAACCTGTACCTCAAGTTGCACAAAAATGCCACTATTAAGTTTACCCAACTATCATAGGTGACAAAACTATTTCCCAACTGGAACAGCTGAAGCTTTCGCTCAACAGCGGGCAAGAACAAGAATAGTTGACATGAATATGAATCATCCCCAAATGAACTTAAATATATTCCTCTCAGCAAGCAGCACCTTCCTGAATATTTAATATGGGATTGGTAACTATTTAAAGCACAAAAAAAGCAACCAAAATACCCCAATAAACATTTCTGTGAATGCTGCATGAAATGCCACGGATGGATGCACAGGAAAGACTGGGACACTGTGAAACTCGGGCAGTCCCTCATTAGCCTGGGAGACTTGCATAATGCAATGGCCGTACACACACAGGGGAGACAAACACAACAGCCTGGAATGTGCTCCAGGAATATATTAGATTAGTTAGAAAGGAAATTGGAGATGGAAGATATAGGAGGTGGAAGGGAGACTGGAGTAACGAACACAAGAGGGAGGAAAAAGCACACAGACTGTATACAAGCAAATACTTAATAAATGCAAGAGTCAGTCTCCTGGTAAAAGGATGGGGAGCATCTTATGCTTCTCCCTCAAGTTAAAGAAAAGAAAAATTGTGTTCTGCTATATGTAGATGTTAAAATATTATCTCATTATCATGACATATGAACAATTCCTCATGGAGAGTGTGTTCAATCCTTATATTAGCTATCAAGTACTTCTTGTTCTCGGAGACTGAGGGAGATAGGCATATTCAGTTTAAGGATGGGGGTACTTTATTTCTCCAAGGTCAAAGCTACATCTGAGGTTCAGCAATTCCTAGAAAACAAAGAGCAATGTGATGCCACCCAAAAGCTCCCCAACTTAATGCCTCCATGGGTAATCAGGGATACATTATGGTCAGAAGCAGTGAAAGCAGCAGGTAGATCCGGAACATCAGTCTACACTAAAATGTTATCTCACAGCATGAAAGCTATTAGGACACCAGGAAAACACACAAGACCTTTACATTAAACTTGTATTTGTTCCTGAATTAATGAAGAGAAATTACGTCCAGGATATTTAGATAATACCACACAAGTTTTCTTCCCTTGTGACTCAAGTTCTCTTTGAGTCACAGACGCCAATGCCTGGAAATGCTTTGACACGGAGAACATGGTTTTCCTTTAAATACTGCTATTTTGCCCTCTGAGGGTAAAAAAAAAAAAAAAAAAAAAAAGGCTGACAACACGGCCCACAGCACGAAGAGTATTTTCTCTGCTAACCAGGGAGGCCAAGCACAGGTTGCAATTCAAAATCCTCAGAGCACTTCAACACTTTCTTCAAACACACACAGAAACTCTAGCACTCCTATCTGGAGTCATACATCATTCACCATCTGTTTTTTCCTGATTATTGTGTTTTTGTACATATTCATCTCTATCTTGCCCAGCCTAATTTTGAATATTTCAAATAGTGGTGTTCTGAGCAAAATAAATTAAGCTACTCATGTCCAAAAGTGCTACCAGAATGTGCACATATCTGCCAAGAAGGAAGTGACATGTAAAATCTTATCATAGAATCATTAAGGTTGGACGAGACCTCAAGGATCATCTAGTCCAACTGTCCCCCCACCACCTATTAACCACTAAACCATGTCCCTAAGTACGTCTAACCTTTCTTTAAACATCCCCAAGGACTGTGACTCCACCACCTCCCTGGGCAACGCGTTCCAATGCCCGACCACCCTTTCCAAGAAGAAATTTCTCCTCATCTCCAACCTAAACCTCCCCTGGCACAACTTACAGCCATTTCCCCTTGTCCTGTCACTAGTTATCTGCGAGAAGAGGCTGACCCCCAGCTCACCACAACTTCCTTTCAGGTAGTTGTAGAGGGCAATAAGGTCTGCCCTGAGCCTCCTCTTCTCCAGACTAAACAAGTCCAGTTCCTTCAGCCGCTCCTCATAAGACCTGTGCTCCAGACCCTTCAGCAGCTTCGTTGCCCTTCTCTGGACACGCTCCAGGGCCTCCATGTCTTTCTTGTGGTGAGGGGCCCAAAACTGGACACAGTACTC